>OY723390.1:21028808-21270024 GCA_963210295.1 Ophion ellenae | reverse complement strand
AAAATAAAATTCCGGTTCAAACGCAATAATGTTAAACAGCGAGAAAAATACATCTTCTGAAATCATCGTGCCGATATGTAAATTTAAAAAAAAATGTCGTTTGCTTACAACAGTTGATCAATGCATCTTTGTTAATGAATAACAAAAAATGCAGTCATCTAAAAATATTTTTTTAATAGAACTATTTTTCCCTCAAGAAAAGTACGGACACCCAAGTAATTAGCATTTTCTTTCAACTCCGAGACTATAAACTCCGCAACTCTTTGCACTTTATTGACATAGAATGTTCAAATTTTCTCGAGATTCACATTATCACAACTTGGCTCTACGATTATGCAAAAAGTTTGCCAACGTTCGAACTATTAGCTGCGTGCAACCAAAACGCAAAAATAAAACTTCACTTCTATGCCATCTGCACAAAGTTATGCTTCGGTTGTACCTTCCTCCTCGTACATTTGTTATTCCGGTATTTTCTTTTTCAAACTTCATTTTATCATTTTTACCTGACAAGAAGCTACCGGCGAGTGAATCGTCGTCCTGCCCGGATACTCCGGTAAACACCAGCAAAACGACGACGATCAAACGATTGAAAACAGACTGATACATTATGCACTATTTTTATCCAAACGAGAATAAAACTTCCAGTCCTTGTAAGAAATAAACGAGGAAATCAAAATAAACACTACTGAAGAATACGGATTAATTTTTTTTACGTTTTCTTGCTATATTGTTATTTTTTTAAATCAAATCACGTGTGGGTCACTTGACCGCGAGTTCGGCAACCCTGATCGTGCGGGGCTTCATCGCCTGACTGACTGGGCCCCACTTGTGGGTCAGGGTGCGGACCCCGGCAAGCTGGCTTTACCGCCAGAGCAGCTATATACGTATACACGGACATACACATGGATATATATATATATATATATATGTATATATGTTCTCAAGATTGAAGGACAGAGTGACGAATAAGCAGCAAGGAAAGAGACCCCATGGATAGCTTAGTCGGTAGTACTTTTTCCCATCTCTATCTCTCTCTCTCTTTCTCCCTAAACATATAACTGCAACTATTTTCATAATGCTATGCATTGTTTTGTTTTTCACCAGTTGTCGGTTTTGCTTCTTCATTTCATCAATTTTATAATTGAGGATCTGGCGAACAAACCGGAACTTGTCCATATTACGTCAAATGTTTTGTATCGTATTTTTTTTGGTGCCTAAAAACTGCCTCTTCAAGCGAAAAGGCAGTTTCCAACCAATTTTGAGGTTTTAAGGGCCGGATTTAATGCAAAATATTTCGGGAGCTCATAAAGTTGTGCTTAAAAAACACAAAAAGTAAAAGTTAAACAAATTTAACATAGTGTGGACAATTCCGCTTTTGTTCGCGAACTCCTCAAATAGCAAATCGAAAATTTACGCTCGAGTCATAATTTATTTAATTTAATGCTTAATGCTTGAAAGGGGAAGGGAAAGTCGGTGAAGTCATGCGAAAACGAGTGAAACAATGATTGTTTGTAAAAAATATAGCATTGTTTTTAACAAGCTTGAAGCGTTCTTCGTCTTGCTCTTTGTAACGTTTTTACGCGATGGGTAGAATTTTTTTTATTGAACTAGAGCAAGAAAGGATAGGCATAATTTGAGATTTTTTTTAGCGCACTAATAAAAATAAATCGAAATTCTGTGCACAGATCTTTATTGTATTATTAATGAACTGTATTGTAATACAAAATAATTTATCGTAGTGATAAATAACAAAATAGCGAGTGCACAGCATTTGTCCGTTGGCGCCTTTTTTTCAAGCCCTCCGGCGGAAACGTAGCCATTTTTGACGTGGCAGGAAAAACAAAACATTTCGATTATATATAAGAACAGCTACGGAAGTACATCGAATTTTTTGAATATATTGATTATTGCCAAAATGGCTCGTTTTAGAAAAGGTTAAAAATATCAAGAAAAAATCATCAGATAATTGTTCATAACAAAAAAGCTATGGAATATCACGAAAAAAAATGTTACGCACTTCTGTAGAGAATCTAGTTTTGAACGTACAGTCAAATTATCAAATCGTTTGGTGAAGATTTCTTCGAGTGATGTTTCCTCCCAATTAGAAAAAAAACCTGTTTTCGCGACAAACGCGTTTGAGTGAAACGCCCAAAAGAGTTTTTAGTATTATAAAATCACAGAAAATTCTTTTATACCCATAATCTGCGATGCACCATACAATTGACCTTCCATATTGATATCGTGCTCCTGTTTCCTTTTTGAGTGCTCTGAAGCTGATTCGTGCCTGTTTTGCAGCTTCAGGCAGCTGTTGTTCGGAAAGCTTGATGCGCGTCCGCCTTCAAGCGCCGATTATAGACTTCTCGGGTACTTAGAGATTTTTACCGCCCATAATATTTTGGTATATCATTTTTAAGACACTCAGGCACCTTTTGAGCCAAACCTTTTTATTCGAGTTTTCAAAATTCTACACGCCTAGCCCCTTAATTGCTTATTTCCGAGGAAAACAATTTATACTTTCTAACGCGATCATCACAGCGTAACGGGTCGAAAAATAGCTGATCTTCGCGATTTTTCTAGATGGTTAAAATACGCTAACCAGTCTGATTTTTTTCATGTCATAACAAACCACTCATGAAGAACAGAAAATGCATTTTTAAATGTTTATTTTCATTTTTTTACATTTTTTTTAACGGTTGACAATGTCTTCGAAAAAGGGAGTCCTCACGGTGTACCACGGTTGTGGTCGTAAATATGATCTGAAACAAAATTTGTAAAAACATTATTATTAATCAGTATAAAAGCTAGAATGGTTAAAATACGCTAGTCAGTATGTCAATACTGATTACCCTTCGTGCTATAGAGGTTTTTTTTAAATCAAGATTGACAAAATGGCGTCCATGACAAAAACCTCCATCTTGCTATGGCGGTTTTTTTTAATCAAGATTGACAAAATGGCGGCGGTTCGAAGGAAGTATCGAGTTTAGCCTATTTTCTTGAGTTTTTCGTTAATAAAAATATAAAAATAAAAAAAGAGCTTCCGTAGCAAGATAAAAAATGGCGTGAAGAATGTTGTTTCAAAATTTGAGACTTATAGCTTGAAAACTCCTACTTCGAGGGTTTACACCGTTTTGAAAAACGACATTTCGAGAAAAACGCGTTTAAATGTACGAGTGCAGAATTTTCATATAAATTATCCACTTACGATGAATCGGCGATGCGAAGTCCATGTTAATAACCATCTATACTATCGGATAACGCAAAAAATATCAATTTTTTGAGAATTTTACACTGTGATGATTCCTTAAACTCCGCTTAGAACTGTTTTGTAAATCCAGTTTATTGTCCCATTAATCAAATAGCAAACATTGTTCTGGTAATATTTTTCGTCACCAGCGATGTTTGGTGGAATGTGCCAATATGTCCACTGTCGACTAAGATCGAAATATCGCTGAATTACGAACTCGTTTTGTTTTCTTACTTATACTTCTCGCAAATTGCATCTTCCCGCCTGTTTCGTCTTGCGTAAAAGCCTCAGCGAACGCGCGTCTAGAAACCATACGATATTTTCTCTATCGTGCAGCACATATCGTAATGCTTGAAGTTCCCTTCTTGATATTTTTCTCGACGGGACCTGCACCGGATCAATTCCGTCAAGGAATGTTTGTCGCAACTATTCTAAAGGGTGTCTCAAAATGACCTGACATTTTAATTTGTCAATAAAACGTATTATTCACTTGAAAAGTACGAATATTCTTATTCTAATATAAGGTACGAACATGGAGGTTATGTGTCGAACACAACATCCGATAAATGGCCGCCTCGTCCCTGTTTGCAAACGTTCACTCTTTTGACGAAATTTTCAATAACATTTTGGCATAATTGCGGACTAATTTCATTAATGATGCGTCCAATTGCTGCCTTAAGCTCCGGAATGGCCACTCCGTTCAATTCATTCCATAAAAAGTCGGTTATCATGTCACGATAACGACCATAGTATTGCAAGATTGTGCGTTATGATGACCAAAAGAAGTGTGGACCTTTCGAACCGTCTCTGCAAAATTTTCCCCGTTTTTGTAGTGTATTTTCACAATTTCTATGCCTTACTCGATCGTGTAGTTCGCCATGACTGAAACTCAAGACTCCCTGGCGCCAGTTGTCAAAGATTGGTACTCTATGTTCGCCACAACAAAAAATGGCGCGCAATTTAAAATGTCAGGTCATCTTGAGACAGCCTTCACAATGGATTATGTATCAATTAATACGCATGCACATTTTTGACAGGCTGCAAAACTCGATCACAGGCGAAAAATGACTCGTGGACAATGAAAATTTTGAAATCTCGCACAAAAAGAAATTCGCCGAATGTTACTGAGGTTGATGCGCGAGAGAAAGTCCCGAGACGATGAACGAGGCTGTCGCGCTCGGCGGAATAAATTTGACGATTGTCAAATTTGTACTTGACGTTGCGACGATAATCCATTGTGTAAATTTCCCATACGACCTAATGCCGCGGCAACGAATGAGTCAGGCGAAATAAGTAAATAATTCATCACTTCATTAATACAAATAAATATGAGCACGAAGACGCGGAGCGCGAAGTTCCACGTGGGTCTCGATTATACGCGTTCTCACGAACCGTTGACCAAAAATCATTTAACGCGGTCGCAGAGCCTCGTTACCATGGGGATGGTGGTTCCTGACCCTGAAAACCAAAATGTACATAAGTTTAAAATCATAATAAATTTGAAGAAAAAAAAGTAATCACAACACGATACATTGATATATGATTTTTTTTCCCTCTACTGATCCGCTCCTTATACCCGAGCCATTTGTCTTTTTTACAAGCTCTTGCTCCCCAACCCCTTTGCTCGTAGATGATATACGAGGGAACATGATTTCGTTTGTACCTTTTTTCATTCGTCCCTCCATCCGTCCGGATTGAATGGCCACACACACGTAGTCGACGAGAGGATTGACGATGTTCTTCCTATTCCCTTCTCTCTCGAGCTCCTCTCTTCCGATATTTTTCCTTCTTGCACGACTGGCTACCTCCTCTCATTTTATAGTAGGAGATACCTCCTGTGTGTGTGTATGTGGGTACCTGTATATGTACGTACAGGTTTTTTTTCTTCTTCCTCTTCCTCTTCTTTCCCTTCTCTCTCTCCCTCCCTTGCGCCCTCTCTCTCGTTTCTTTTTTTTCGTGCGAGAAGAGAGCGCGGTGAACGTCGTCGTGGCAAGTGTGTATACGAGCGAGAATAGCGGTACTTGGCCCGCAAATGTGCGTGATACCGTACGCGACGTTCGTACGATGTATATATATATATATATATATATATATATATATATATATATATATATATATATATATATATATATATATATATATATATATATATATATATATATATATATATATATATATATACCTATGTGTGTGTGTGTGTGTGAATTTGTACGCCACTCTTGGGGAAGCGGAAGACTCCGATCGAGCATATATCACACACCGATTTGTATTAACGTTAATTCAATATTTGTCCGCAAAAGCTGCGTGTTTTTTCGTTCACTTCGAAACGGCTAGTCTGCAGAAAAAAAAAGAAAAAAAATGCAAATTGCTTCCGTTTCTTTTCAATGGGAGGAGAAAAACATAAAATTTGGTCAGCTAAGTGCAAGTTTCAGTTGAAATTGAAAAAGATTAATTAACCATTGGCGGAGATTCTATAAAATATCACGCGCTGCCTGGTTTCGTGAAAAGTTGATGGATTTTTTTAAATCGCGTTAACTTCGGGTTTACTAGACTTTAATTGCGGAAAATCGTATTTTTGTGCGAAAGAGGTCAATGAGCCTTAATGTCTGTCTTTTTTTGTATCAGCTTTAAATGTTCGTTCAATCAATGGGCACTTCAATTTCAGCCTAACCTTATTAAATTACCCAAATATTGCTGGAGAAATCACAAAAATGCTAGAATATTATGAACTAAAAGGAAAACGCGATCTTTCGATTCTCAATTTTTTCAGAGCCTCGTTTTTCGTTAAAATTCAACGTATTATATAATTTTCCGAATAGTACAAAGAAACGTACAAAACTTGGCGTACACTTTTTTAAAGTCTTATTCGACTGTTATTAACTCACGTTATTCCCATGAGCACGGGATCGACGAGGGTAAATTTCTCGATGCATTCCAAAAACCATCCAACCGGAAGGGACTTGATATGTGGCATATTGTATTTAACGCGGGGCTCGTCCTTACCGGGCATGTAAATAATATAATGGGAACATCTGTATAGAGGATGTATGGGCTTGTGGGCTACGTGAAAAGGCGTAAGCTTATAATCTTTCACGTCTTCAGGATCCGGTTCGCGATTGAGGATCTCGCCTTGACCTCCGAGGACCAGGGTCGTCAGACTCTCCTTCGTGAATTCAAATTTATCGTAACTCCACGTACACCGCGGACCGATCGCGAAGTAGAAGAAACAGTTGTTGAATAAACGGGGATTCTGAAATTCGAAAATATCGTGACGAATAAAAAATGACATATATTATTGAAAATAAATCCTACTTAATCAGTTTCATTTACGAAGACAGTAATTGGACAGTAATTTACGAAGACTAATTGGGTGTCGATTTATTGTGAATTATACATTTTAGTAGTTGATGTAATCAATTATTGTCCATTTGTAACATTACGGAGCTTGCATTACTGAACTGAATTCAACATCAATAAGAAACGAATTCCAGATACGAATTATTAATTAATTATTGGTTTATAAATTATTAATTTGTTAATTACGATTTAATGCATTATCAATGATTAGACTCACTTGTTTTTCCTCGTTTATGCGAGCGCGTGTAGGCGTTTCGGGATTAGGTGCACCGCGAACCTCGAACATTTCCAGATCAATATCCGAAATGTCGTTCAAGTCCGTGCTGATAGTTATCCCTGAATGCAATATGACAACGAATCATGCGAAAATACTCGATTTTTTCTTCTCATTTGCGAGTACTTGCACAATCGACCAATTTTGTATACCTACACTGACTATTGAGAATCCATTTGCCCTGGAGTATAGCGAGCATAACGTCGTACGTTAATTCTGTGACATTACGATCGTTCGTTTCTACGACCACGTGAGTGACCGTAGATCTGGTGAGAAAAATTAAATATATAGTATATATACAGGGTGTCCCTCTCATCTCTGCCACCCGAAGTAACTCGGTAATTATCGACGTCACAAAAAAATATTCCAGACAAAAGTTGTACGGCGTGAAGGGAGCCATCAAATGCGACCAATTTTTTTTTTATTTCAGTCGAGGCGCTGATGCACAGTAAGGGTCACCCACACTTTTTTAAAATAGAATGGTACATTTTTTTCAACCGTCTTGTGGAGCACCTCAAGCCACATAAAAAAGCATTAGGGGGTCAAAGTTGTTTAAGGTCATTCAAGGTCACCTATTTAGATTTGTATTTCATTTTAATAGGTGACCTTGAATGACCTTGAACGACTTTGACCCCCTAATGTTTTTTCTGCGGTTTGAGATGCTCCGCAAGATGGTTGATGAAAAATGTACCATTTCATTTTAAAAAGTGGAGGTGTCCTTCACTGTGCGTCAGCGCCTCCACCGAGATAAAATAAGATTGGTCGCATTTGATGGCCCCCTTCACGTCGTACAACTTTTGTCTGGAACATTTTTTTGTGATGTCGATAATTATTTTTTTCCTTTTTTTTCACCTTCCAATTATCTACTTTAAAGGAAAAAATGGTCGCGAAAGCTGCGAGCGGTTGAAAAATATTTAGAGGTAGCTCAAGCCTCTCAAAACTTCAAATTTTTATTAAAAAATCGATTTGTTGTTTTCGTTTACTTCTCACCCATGAATTTTACGCTTTATAATTTTTTAATTAACCTCGTGAAATCTCCAGCCGTTCAATGAATATTTGGTGGTCGGTCAAGAGCTTCGAAATTTCCATTTTTCGTTCTCTTCTCATTCATATACTTAACACTTTGTAAAATGTTCAAAACAATTAACCCTTTTTTTCTTTAGAAAAGGATTTTTTAAATTTACCTCACACTTCAAACCCGATAAAACGGGGGACCGATAATTTTGTTTACGGACAAGAGCTTTGAAGAATTATTTTATGAGAACAAAGATTATAATTCTTGGGTTAGTAGTGTGAGGTAAATTTGAAACATCTGTTTCTGAAAAAAAAAACTCTTAATTGTTTTGAAAATTTTACAAAGCGTCAAATTTATTAGTAAACAGAGTTTAAAAAATTGGCGAAAACTGGAAATTTCGAAGCTCTTGAGCGACCACTAAATCTTGATTGCATGGCTAGAGCTTTTGCGAGGTTAATTTAAAAATTATAAAGCGTAAAATTCTTGGGTGAGAAGTGAACGAAAAAAAATCGATTTTTTAATGAAAATTTGTATTTTTGGGAGGCTTCAGCAACGTCTAAATATTTTTTGACCGCTCACAGCTTTCGTGACAATTTTTTTTCGTTAAAGATAATTAGATGGTGAGAAAAAGGAAAAAAATAGAGCTCAAACTTTTGCCGCCCTAATATATATACAGGGTGTCCTGTTATGAATGGATAATCCTGCAACTGCCGATGGGTCAGATCATGTCCTACTATATGCTGAGAATTCAGTTTACTCAAAGTTCCATGGTTTTCGAGATAAAAATCATCTGGTTTTGGTTTTTCGCATGCCATTTCTACAAATGATTGCTTTCTTCGACCCGGTTAAAAAAATACTCTTGGTTATTGGTTTTATCTAGAAGAGTCTTCTTTTTAACCCTAAATGTTAAGGAAACGTTATGAAAAAAGGTCTTATGCAGAATTTTCAGGCAAACCAATTCGATCTGACTTCGATAGCCTGCGGTGTAAAAAAATGTACGACGCATATCGTGCCGATTACATTAAGGGATAACACCACTCTAGGATTTTGGAAAAATCGTTTTTTTTTTGCTTAAAAATACTTTGGGTTCATAAACACAAAATATTGGTCCTGTAGCGAATTTTTTTTTAAAGGTTTACTTATCGATTTTGCCGCAGCGCCTCGGACTTCTTTCAAGCGCCTCGTACAACTTTAAGCGCGTTTTTCTCGAAACCACTTTTTTCAAACTGGGAGGACGGATTACTCGAACACCTTTGCATAGATCGATTAAAAATTTTGATAGCAGCTTCATAATTATATTCTTATGGGAGTACGTAGCCGTTTTTTTAAATTAAATGCGAACCTTTTTTTACAAACACTTTACGACTTATTTTTCGGGCGAAAAATCGATTTATTTGTTTCTCCGTGCAACATTTTTTTAAAATTTGATAAAAAAAATTCCTACGTAGTCCCATAGCTAATAATATATAGATTATATTTCTTTTTGGTTTTCGTTCCAGGTCTTATACTTTACGAGAAAACCGTCCTCCCGTGAGGCTATTTGTAAAAAACACGTTTTTGAAGACGGGCTGTGTCGCCGCCATTTTGAATGGCAATTATAATAAACATTTTTTTAATACTTTAATATGTGTTAAATAAACCTTTTCAAAAGAAATGCTATTCCTTTTTTCATACTCCCAAAATAAATTGTCAAAGTTAGGCCTGACTTTCTGCCGCTAGAGTGGTTTGTTCCCTTGAAAAATTGCTCAGTTATTGTCAATTTATATCATTTGTAGAAATGGCATGCGAAAAACGAAAAGGAGATGATTTTTTTCAAAAAGTAACATAAAGCCAAAAATCTCGAAAACCGTGGGACTTTTACTAAACGGAAATTCCAGCATATAGTAGGACATGACCTATAGGAGGCTGACGTATCGACAGTTACAGGATTATCCATTCATAACAGAACACCCGGTATGTGTGTGTGTGTGTGTGTGTGTGTGTGTGTATATAAATAAATAATAAGCTGATAATTATGTCTGTTTTCCGATATATGTTATACCTGAAAGTAGTGGCAACTTCGACTTTTAATTTGAACGCCAGTTGAGCCAATAACTTTCGATTTTGGCTGCTAAGATGCGACGGTAGGACGATCACTTTTGCGTTAGGTATTATTATGGACTGATCCAATGTGGGCTCGACGTACATATCGTTATCGATTATTGCATCAATTTTAGTGTCATCAGCCAACAACGTGCGCATTTCTTCCGAAACAGCGTAATCTCTGAAAAATGAATCTAATTAGTAACATGTTTCGCGTTAAGAAAAAAAGGAATGGCGAATAAACGGCCGATGAAACGCAAGAGTAACTTATATCTGTTCGTATAAATGCTTAGTTCTAATGATATTTATTACATAACGTTAGTAATTGTTCAGCGAAAAGGACAATTTCCTGAATCCCTATAATCATTGATTACCGCGGGGCTGAAAAAAAATGTGTCCATTCCAAAAACTCGACGTATTGGTTCGGGGAGTCGAGTTAATCATTCAATTGGAAAATTCATTCAATTTGGAAAATCGTTCGACAGCTATAAAAATAATTGTTCGAGCGATAAGTTCAACCAAATTGATGTTTCTTCAAAAATGTCCGTAGATTCCTATTAGTCGGATCTTTAATTTCCATTCGTAAAAAAATGTTTTTTAGTTTTTCTTAAAATGAACATATAGAGACACGCGTAAATAATTGTTCAAGAGATTTTTACCATTTGAATAATGCACTCACATTGGTTTCTTGCCGAACTTGTCGTAGACGTTTTTATTGGCGTTGAATCGTAGCAGTAGAGTAGCTTCCTCAAGTCTATCGTTCTCGGCCGCCTCGTGTAACGCCGTTCTGTTGTCCATCGCTGGTGTGTTTGCCGAGGCGCCGGCTTGCAGCAGCATCTTGCAAATTTCCCGATGACCGAGGTTGACTGCTTCTTGCTCGAGAGTAACTTTTATTATTATTTACAATCAAATAGGGAAAATAATTGAAACGCGGCTGTGGCGATCTCCCACGCCAAGCAGCCTTGGCCTGGGCCAATACGTGGATGGGTGACCGCTCAGCCGCGCACTTGTTGCCACGGCGACTACCGAGCTGGAGCCGGTTTTTTCAAGTTTTTCATGGTAATACAACTGACACTAGTAAGTAGAATGTAGCCACCCGTATCAGTAGAGGTTTTCCACAATTTCCCTGTGCCCTCTTATGAACACAATGCCGTAGTGCATTAGAAACGAATGGCTTTGGGCAACACTCGGAGGGATATGTGTGATATAGTGAATTGACACGTCGGTCAACCACTAAAAAATGTCATAACACAAAAAATTCTCTATTGAGAAAAATGCATTTTTATTTTTTTCTTCACATTCGTGACGCCACTGTGGCGTCAATATTTGTCTAAATTAGCTTGTAATGATTTTATTTATTGTGAAATTTATTAGTTTATGGCATATTTATCTCAAAACACGACTTTTCTGTGTTATGACAGTTTTTTAAGAGGATGATTTTTTCCCCTTTTTCTCGCTACTAATTATCTTCTTTAAAGAAGAAAAAAAATTATCGCGAAAGCTGCACAAGCGGTCAACAAATTTAAAGGTCGCTCAAGCCACCCAAAAATTCAAATTTTTATTACAAAAACGATTTTTTTTCGTTTACTTCTCACCCATGAATTTTACGATTCATAATTTTTTAATTTAGATCGCGGAAGCTCTAGCCGGCCAGTGAATATTTCGTGGTCGCTCAAGAGCTTCGAAATTTCCAATTGTCGCGATTTTTTTCTCTTCTCACTCATAAAATTAACGATTTGTAAAATTTTCAAAATAATTAATCCTTTTGTACTTTAGAACCGGATTTTTTTAAATTACCTCACACTTCTAACCCGATAAAACGGGGGACCTATAGTTTCGTTTACGGACAAGATCTTCAAAGAATTATTTTATCAGAACAAAGATTATAATTCTTGAGTTAGAAATGTGAGGTAATTTTGAAAAATCTGTTTCTAGAGAAAAACGATTAATTCTTTTGAACATTTTACAAAGCGTCAAATTTATGAGTGATAAGCGTTAAAAAATCGAAATACTTGAAAATTTGTAAGCTCTTGAGCGACCACTAAATATTCATTGGCCGGCTAGAGCTTACGCGAGCTCAATTATAAAATTATAAAACGTAAAATTCATGGGTGAGAAGTGAACGAAAGAAAAATCGATTTTTTTTCCATGAAAATTTGAATTTTTGTGAGCAACCTCTCAATATTTTTTTACCGCTCGCAGCTGCCGCGACAATTTTTTTTTCTCAAAAGAAGATAATTGGACGGTGAGAAAAACGAAAAAAAAAATAGAGCTCAAATTTGTGCCACCCTAGTGTAGAATAATAGTGAAAGGGATGGAATCGTAAAAGCTGGCAGGACCACAGGAAGGAACATTCGACAGAAGAAATGTAATACGCAAAGCAGCTTACCAGTGGGGTCCAATTGGCATTGTCTTTCGTGTTAGGGTTCGCACCTGCTTCCAGCAGTGTTTTGACGTAATCCGCTTGCCCCTGTAAAGCAACAAGCCGTTTTTCAAAAATCAATGTTATTTTTGCGATCTAGGAATTACAACTTTTGTTCGGAGTTTCCGAACGTCTGCCGATGATGCTACGTTTATTGGGATTTTATTAGTGTTTTTTGTTGTATTAATGTTTATATACGGCATGTAAATGGAAAAGACGTGCAATAAACGAAAATTATATAAATTAGAAAAAAAAACGAAGATTCACTACGAAATCCCGCTACCTTAACACAGGCTGTGTGCAGAGTAGTCTCTCCTTTAGCATTGCGTTTATTAACGTTTTTCGGTACGTTTTTTGAGCCTGCTGATCTCGATTTGTCAATGTCACGACGAGACTTCAATTGCATCAATTGCTCTTCGCATTTTCTCGTGTGTGCCTCGTTGTCCAAATTCTCGACACTCCTGAGTTGTTGCACGGATTTTTGTACTTCTTCCCGCCCCGACGGTTCGGTACGACCATTGAGCGGGTCAAATGCCCGAGTTTCGTGCCCAATTACGGACATTTCGTTATCATTGTCTTTCTGCCTGGTGTCCGTGGTACTACTGATATCCTGTTCAATTTCTATAGTGGTCGCGTTCGAATCTATCGTTTTGGCAGTATTCGCATGACGAAAATGAAGCGGCAAATTTTGTTCCTCGCTCGACGGTTTCCTCGTACGTCTCAAGCGTTTCGGCGTTTTTTCCACAAATCCGTCCATTTCGTCGCCAAAAGTTTGAGCAGTAGCGACGGAAGTGTGGTCAGGCTCCGTCGACGAAATTTTTTCACGTCTATCGTGCGACGCGTCCTCCTCAATACTGCGTTTTTTTCCCGATGATTTTTTCCTCGTATCCGCTTCGATCGGCTTAGTACAATCTTGAGAAATTTGACGAATTTTCCTCAAACGCTTGAGCGCCAAGCTCTTGATGCGTTTGAGTTTTTCGAAGGGAGTCTCTTCTTGGATCGCCGCACTTTTCGTCGGCTTGTCAACGACGGGGGAAATCGTGCTTGTATCTTGATCCCCAGAGAATTTCGTCGGCGACGATTTTTCCATACAATCGTTGTCAATTTCCATCGGAGAATTTCGACAACTCGGTGCTGTTTCGTCGTTCTCAGGACTCTCCGAAATAATAACTTTTTCGGAAGTAATTTCACGTACTCCCATCGATTCTGGAGCCAACACGAGATCTGTGTTCGATTCCTGAAAGACTGAACTTTCCTGCACGCCCACAGTCTTTTCCTTTCCATCCACTCGTTCGCAGCTGTTTGTTTCGGGAACTTTGGGTTGCCCATCGATTTCTCGATGACGTCGAACGCCCGGTGCGGAATCGAAAATTTCGGCGCTTTCGAGGAAATCCGCGTTAGTGGGAGACCGTGTTATTCCCGTAGGATCGCGATGTCCTGCGGTTACGGGCTGCGTGACTTCTCCGCATTTGTCGACGGGATCGACGAAATTCGCAGCGCTCGTTACCGAAGCCGCTCCATCGAGAGTTTGATCTCTGCGCGTAGGATCAACGCGTCTTGCGTCCGTAGACTGTCCAATTGCACTATCGTCATTATTACCCAATGATGAATCGATGAATCCAGCAGGATCAGCGACCGAGGAATTTCCATCGACACACTGATCTGCTCGGTTAGAGTCGCCGTTTTCAACTGGATCTCGCTGCGTAGGATCCACGTAACTGCCGGGCGACTCTGATATCGAAGTTTTCCGCCGCTGCCTGGTGCGCAAAGTCAAGAATTTGCAAGTATCGGAGCGGAAACGCTTTTTTTTACGGCTCGGTGGAGTTTGCATACCATCCAAATATCCCGCGGTTTCCGGCTCTAAATCGCTTTTGCAATGGCTTTGATTCAACTGACCTCGATCAACGTATGCCTCCCTGTCGGGATCTATATTTTTCTTTCTTGGATGTGGACTGAATTGAGTGGGATCGACAAATCCTGCTGTTTCCGGCTCAAAATCGTTTTTTCTTTCATCCGGATTGAACGGAGTGGGATCCACGAAACCTGCAGTTTCCGGCTCCAAATTGTGGTTTTTTATACGTGGACTAAACTGAGTAGGACTCACGAATCCTGCCGTTTCCGGCTGCAAATTCTGTTTTCTTGTACGTGGACTGAACTGAGTAGGGCTCACGAATCCTGCCGTTTCCGGCTCCAAATTGTGGTTTTTTATACGTGGACTGAATTGAGTAGGACTCACGAAACCTGCTGTTTCCGGCTGCAAATTCTGTTTTCTTATACGTGGACTGAACTGAGTAGGGCTCACGAATCCTGCTGTTTCCGGCTGCACATTCTGTTTTCTTATACGGGGACTGAACTGAGTAGGACTCACGAATCCTGCGGTTTCCGGTTGCAAATTCGGTTTTCTTATACGTGGACTGAACTGAGTAGGGCTCACGAATCCTGCCGTTTCTGGCTCCAAATTTTGTTTCCTCTGATGTGGACTGAACTGAGTAGGACTCACGAAACCTGCAGTTTCCGGCTCACAATTTTGTTTTCTCTGATGTGGACTGAACTGAGGACTCACAAAACCTGTAGTTTCAGGCTGAATATTGCGTTTTCTTGTATGCGGACTGAACTGAGTAGGATCGATGAAACCTGCAGTTTCCGGCTGCAGATTCTGTTTTCTTTGATGCGGACTATGAGTAGGATCAATGAAACCTGCACTTTCCGGATGCAGATTCTGTTTTCTTTGATGCGGACTTTGAGTAGGATCCACGAATCCTGCAGTCTCGGGCTGCACATCCTTTTTCCTTCTATGTTGACTAAACTGAGTAGCACTTATGTAGCCTGCGGTTTCTGGCACCGAATCCTGTTTCCCTTGATGGGAATGCAATCGATTCGCATCGACGTACTCTTCATCCTCTGGCACCAATTCCTCGGTACCTTGATCCAGATTCAACCTCTTTGGTGCCAAGCACCCGGAAGTTTCAAGTTGCATATTTTTCTTCTGACTGCTGCGTTGACCTGGTGGAGTCGATTCTACAACGTCATCTTCCGATTCGGAATCAGTCTCCGGAACTACACCATTGGATTGCGTGGTAAAAACGCGGATTGCTTTCGACAGAGTTTTCAAATCCTCCGACTTGCTGGAAACAAATAAAAACAACACGTCGAGTCATTTTTGAAAAAAGTCACTCTATTCTCTGCTTTTCTGAAAGTTTGAAAAACATTGACAAAATAATTGTAAAAAATGGTGATTATCAATGTATAAGTGAAAGATAGACGCACTTACATTTCTGCAATTGCATTCTTGACAATTTGGCAATAGTCGATGAGTTGGTCGACCATCCGACAAGGCCGTATGTCATGGGGGCTCAGAGGTATTTTGCATTTGAAACATATTGTTTCGCCGTACATACAGGCGTAACAAAAGAAGTGTTCGCAATTGACGTATCTCATTGGTCTTGTCGGTGTTTTCTTGCTGTGAACGTATCAAAAAGATACGAGTAGAAAGTTAATAAAATCGCATGTGAAACAAATATGATGAAAAATAGTGTCCGATTAGGATTTCACAATGTTTACCATTTTCCGCAAGCAAGTAGTTCGAGTAGCCCGTCGAGTATAAGTTTTGTTTGCGAATATGCCGAACTCATTGTTGTTCAATGGAAATATAATATAAAAGTGAATAAAGCAACAACCGATTCGTTGTTTTGGTTATGGCGAGCAATTTCTCATGTGCTTATTCCTTACTGCATTAACCTTACGGTGAGGTTATAACGGATGGTAAATTGATACTTTCGAATGTGTCTGACACAACTCCCGTCATGTTTACGAGTCGATGTTTATATTATTTATAACACCTGACGCTACTGCTCATGAAGCAAAAACAACGGACAAACTTTCGTAAACTTTATTGCGCGCTTTTGGCGGCTCCACTGTAACCAGTGTCACCAACGTGGGTTGTCGTTATTCCCTAAGAGACCCAAAGGCAGGGGGCTGCCTTTTGTAAAAATGCTTCGCTTTTCGACCACTTTATTTAGTACTGCTACCTCTCCCCGTGGCGCTAGTAGTCTTCTGACAATTTCTTATTGTGCAGGCGCGTACAGTCGCACAATAGAGTGAATCGGGTACCCGATCGAGTACCCGACCCGACGGGTTACGTATCTGCAATACCCGCCACTATCGGGTACCCGAATTTGGTAATCGGGTACTCTCAAATTTTTGGTACTCGTAAACGTCGAGTACTCTTAAACTTTGAATATTCGTAAACGACTCGGAGATCCGTATCTATTATGTATATTCATTTTTATTTTTTATTTAGGTGTATACACCAAATAATGGGGGACAACGAAAACTCGAAGAAGGCGATAAAACGAATAAATGATAATACTGTAAAACAATCTTTTTTCTACTCACTTTTCTATCGTGTGTGTGTGTTCGTACGTACGTGCGTGCGTGCGTGCGCGCGCGCGTGTGTGTGTGTGTGTGTGTGTCAGGGTGGAGTGAAAACGGTCACTTTTGGCGGATCGTATCGTAATAGCGCGAGAAAGTTGCTTTTTGGTATTATTAAAAAGTGTGTGAAAGGAAAAAATGTACAACAAATATCTTCTGTTCCGGCGAACGCCTCAAAGTTTTGAATTTTTAAACGTGGGTTTTAAATGGAGAAAAAACCCAAAAAGACCAAGATTCAACACCTTGCGTTTATTCGAAGTGAGAAGAATGTAGCTTCCATTTGACATTTAAAAATTGAAAATATCTTGATTAGTTTCAGAGATATGAGCGTTTGAAAAACTAGTTTTACGTGGAAAAGAATTGAAAAATGACAAAAAATTAAATTAAGAAGAATAAATCGCCGAAATTACCAGTTAGCACTAGACAGAATTAATGAAAATTCGACGAAGAATCCTGCTTTTATTCAGTTTTTCGACATTCAAATATCGCGATATTTCCTGAAATGCGAGTGTCTTGAAAGAAGTTTGCCGGAAAAAATTGTAAATATATACATAACAAAAATACTAACATTGTTAAATAAATTATTTGTATTTCTTATGAACTCCAATCTATCGGCGAAGGGTAGAGAACATAAAGCTGGAATCTATTTCGTCCGTTTTGGTACGTTTCCGTGGCGCTATCTATACTATTAAACGAAATTTTGTTCCGGCAACACGACTTATCGAGTACTCTATGTGAGACGAGAGTACTCGAAAAACCCGGGTACCCGATCGGATTATAGTCTAATTACCCGACCCGACCCGACCCGACCAATTCTGCTACCCGCACACCCCTAACCACATCAAACCATCAGTGTGTATTGTTGGTGGTATATGGGTATTGCCCGATTATATGTGTGCGTGCGTTCACATACATAGCCCGTGTGCGCGCTTCAGGATTGTTCGCGAACAACTAGCGCTGCGAGTGGCAGAGTAGGACACTACAAACAGCGGACAATTCGCGTAGCAAAAATTCCAAAAGATGCCAGCCCCCTGCCCAAGAGTGAGAAACAAAAGGAAATGTTTCGATAGTGGGGAGACTATAGGGAAGGAGTCCGTATTCTGGCGCATCCGTAAAAGTGGGCCCAAAAAGGTTCCGCATAAACGGCGCTGCGGAAGTTAGTGACTAAGTGCTATATATACAAGTATATTTTGCGCATGGGTTGTCATCAGCTGTCTGTGTTGTTATTAGCTGTCGAATAAGCTGAACATTTTTTTTTTTAACCTTAATTCATTTTATAAATAAATTTCGTCTAGCTGTAGTAGTGCCTCAAGACGTTTCTACATTTGAGTCGTAGTGCAACTGCCCACCTAATTACGAAAAACCACCTAAAAAATTCCATAACAATTTATATCCGACGTAAATATAAATTCCATAGAATGTGGTTAGGTGGCCGAGATTATGGTGTGTACAGTACGTAGAAATTGTCAGCGACTGGGACATGCGAGTGTAAATTTCAACCTCACATAGCACTGCGTCAAGTGTAGTGCTTCATACAAAAACGGAAAATGCACTTTAAGTAACTCATCAGATAAACAGCTTCTCTGCTGTGCAAATTGTAATAACCTAGATCACCCAGTGAACTATAAGTGATGCCTATACTATAAGTTCACATACAAACGCTCATAAAGTGAGAGACATTAGACAACGACAACTCATCGAAAGAACTGAAGTGATACACCCGAAAGTCACATCGGAAATATCCTTTGCATAAGCTATGGCACCATCTGCGACGACAGTAGCAGTACAGAGATTCGCTACGCAGTAACGAGCATCATCCGCAGCATCACAAGACTCACCGCTACCATGAGCCATCATTTTACATTTTATATTTTTTTTAAATAACATTAGGACTCAAAGAAGCTGATAACAACAATCCAAATTCTACAATCTAACTACTACTGAGATGCGTTTGTTTGTCAAGTTTAATTTTACGGACAATATAAAAAAACTGTATAGCACCGCGCGAAGTACTGCTTTCGATTCTCACCTAACAACATTTTTTTATAACTGAATTTTTTTTAATTGCGATTATTTGTTACGCCTTTTATCGATAAATTAATTTGGTTATTGATTACATTTGTTATAAGAATCATGATAACGCAAATAAAAATAGTAATAATTCCTAAAAGCAATTCACGTTAATCTGTTTATTGATGGTTGATGGTTTTTTGTAACTATCCAAATATGCATTATAGAAATGATTTACAAAGTCATGATACATTTTTCGTTAGTGAACAAAAATGTAAGAACTTTGTAAAAATGTTCATTCCGATTATTATATTAAACTAATTAGACGCACTAGATAGCAAACAAACAATCTGAGTGCATAATAGGTGTTTTTTTTTACAAGCGTCAACAATTAGCCGCCAAAACAGTTGGTTTCGCCCACGGTTTTACACACGGTCTTACATACAGGTCTTGAAATTCTGGTGGTGGGGGTATGTCCTCCGATTGAAGCACCGGCCGTTTCGCCTAGTGACCACGAGTGTCGCTGCGATAGAGTGATGCAGGCTGTGCGAGAGAGATGGAAATCGATTGTTGACTCATAGGAACCTAACCTAGCTGTACAATTGGCTGGTGTAGGCAAATTATGATATTCAATGTCAAAAATGCATGATGGACCTAAATACAATTAAAAGTAACTTTATCGTCAATCTGAAAAAAACCGACAGACTATAGTTATCCAAGTGGGTACAATGAATATGAATGTTTTTCATATAGGTGTCAATGTGAGCTCGCGTTGGTCGAGGGGTTCGGTGCAAGCTTCGTAATGCTGCTTTCAGGGGTTCGATCCCTGTGCGCTCGGTTTTTTGAAAACATGTTTTAGCTTTTATAAAAAAAAAATAGGCTTTACGCGTTGTTTTAATTAACCGGAAAATAAGTGGCAACTATTCCAGACCGAAACACTTGCAGGATGTATTTCTTGAAAATGAAACAAATACTCAAGAAACAGTGCTTCTTTTGCAATTCTTTATTTCCTCTTCGGAAAATTTTAATGCATGTCCCAAGAAACATTTTCAATAATCTCTACTTTGCAGTTTCCGAAACGGTTTGCGTTGGTAAATTAAAAAAAAAACACCTCTTTTCCGACCTTTAAGCGAAGGTTTAAGTAGGATAAATGAAAATAATTCACTAACTTTGTTTTATGTTTTCCAGCCTGGGACATATTTATTGTAATGATCTCAATATTTTTTCATTTTTTTTCACGTTCCCGGCTCCAACGCCTGGTTCGCCCATTCTCGATGAATGTATTTCCGTTCGAAATGATTTTCGCACACAACGTGTCTCGGCTCTAATTTCCCAACCCTCGGGATGGCGGCCTCTCATTTTTTTAATTGCGCTAAGTCTCTCGACACCCGAAACACTGAGCGTTTCGATTTTCCACTTCGAGAGTCTATTTTACACGTTGGCACAATACACCACTTAGTCATTTTTCAATATCACCGTTTTTGTAAGTTTACAAGTAGAACAGGTCGCGTGTGGTCGCGTGAATCAGCGGTTATGTTTGGGTTTTGTTTACTTTTGAATCTATTTCCGTCTCTCTCACACAGCCTGCATCACTCTACAGCAGCGATCCTCGTGGTCACGAGTTGAAACAGTCGGTGCTTCAATAAGACGCCATCCCCCACCACTGACATTTTGAGCGAGTTTCAAGACCTGTATGTAAGACCGTGGTTTCAAGACCTGTGTGTAAGACCGTGGTGGGGGATGATCTCTTATTGAAGCACCGACTGTTTCAACTCGTGATCACGAGGATCGTTGCTATAGAGTGATGCAGGCTGTGTGAGAGAGACGGAAATAGATTTCAAAAGTAAACAAAACCCAAACATAACCGCTGATTCACGTGACCACACGCGACGTGCTTTACTTGTAAACTTGTAAAAACGGTGATATTGAAAAATGACTAAGTGGTGTATTGTGCCAACGTGTAAAACAGGCTCTCGGAGTGAAAAATCGAAACGCTCAGTGTTTCGGGTGCCGAGAGACTTGGCGCAATTAAAAAAATGGGAGGCCGCGATACCTCAAGTTGGGAAATTAGAGCCGAGACACGTTGTGTGCGAAAATCATTTCGAACCGAAATATATTCATCGAGAATGGGCGAAACAGGCGTTGGAGCCGGGAACCTGAAAAAAAAACGAAAAATTATTGGGTTTATTACAATAAATACTTTCCAGGCTGGAAAACATAAAACAAAGTTAGTGAATTATTTTCATTTATCCTTCTCGAGAGTCCTTCCCTTAAAGGCCGGAAAAGAGGTGTTTTTTTTAATTTACCAACGCAAACCGTTTCGGAAACTGCAAAGTAGAGATTATTGAAAATGTTTCATGGGACATGCATTAAAATTTTTCGAAGAGGAAATGAAGAATTGCAAAAGAAGCACTGTTTCTTAATTTTAGTATTTTTTATTTAGTATTTTTAATTTAGTATTTTCTTAAAGTACTTGTTTCATTTTCAAGAAATACATCCTGCAAGTGTTTTGGTCTGGATTCCACTTCGGTCTGGAATAGTTTCCACTTATTTTACGGTCAATTAAAACAACGCGTAAAGCCTATTTTTTTAATAAAAGCTAAAACATGTTTAAAAAAAATCGAGCGCACAGGGATCGAACCCCTGAAAGCAGCATTACGAAGCTTGCACCGAACCCCTCGACCAACACGAGCTCACATTGACACCTATATAAAAAACATTCATATTCATTGTACCCTCTTGGATAACTATAGTCTTTTGGCTTTTTTCAGGTTTACGATAAAGTTACTTTTAATTGTATTTAGGTCCATCATGCATTTTTGACATTGAATATCATAATTTGCCTACACCAGTCAATTATACAGCTAGGTTAGGTTCCTATGAGTCAACAATCGATTTCCATCTCTCTCGCACAGCCTGCATCACTCTATCGCAGCGACACTCGTGGTCACTAGGCGAAACGGCCGGTGCTTCAATCCGAGGGCATACCTCCACCACCAGAGTTTCAAGACCTGTATGTAAGACCGTGATCTGGGCACTCCGTTCAAAAATGCGTGACTCTAAGGGACGCCTCTATTTGCGCATTCCACCGCGGCGCTAGTGAAGGGGAGGCACTTTTGTTCACACCGCATTTGCGGGGCATGGCATGCACGTTGATGTCGTGACGGTCGTATGTACGTTGTGGCCTAACCTCGTTGTGGCGGGTTGATTTCAAGTGTATCGTACAGTTTATATTCAATACGGAAAAAAAAGTATCCATTTAGTGCCATGCCGAAGCGGTGTATGATTCCGGGATGTAGAAGTGGATATTTTTAATTGATAAAACAGGCGCGCAGGCCTTAGGACTGTCGTCCTATCTGGCCGGTCGTTACAAAATTACATTGATAGACCTTGATCCACTTAAACAAACTTATATTTAGTATCCCGTTTCATAGCCCACTAGATGTCCTTTCAGTAAAGTGGCTACCCCGCTATTATACTTTACCTCACATACCTTACATACCTTACCGACCAGGTGCTACACTGAGCCTTTATTTAATTTTTAATTTATCAAAATAAAATGGAATAGCTTGAAATAATTGAAAAAGAAAAACGAGTAGGTCGTGGACCTACGAGTAGGTCATAGTCGTTGCAAACATGGTCTTAGCCTAATCTTTAAATAAAAATGTCAATGGTCGTTATAAATTTTCCTCAGCTCTGTAAAGTATGAGGTTCCATTGTGTGCAAGAGGCGTTCGATGCTGTATGGAAGAAATCCATATTGTTGGATCAGACTTTTGATTAGATTTGCTCTCCCTCCTTCGTATCTGGGGCATTGCCAAAATATATGGTTTGGAGTTTCGTTGGATTCCCCACACAAGCATCTTGCTGATTGGACTATATCAAAGCGCTTAAGACTGGATCTCAAAGACGTGTGCAAGGAGACTATAGGGAAGGAGTCCAATCTCCGCATTCTGGCGCGTCCGTAAAAGTGCAACAAATAAGGGTTCCGCATAAGCGGCGCTGGGAACGTTAGTCATTGTGCACTGTGTTTTGCGCATGCGTTGTTATCAGCTGTCTGTGTTATTAGCTGTCACATGAGCTGAAAATTTAAATTTTCTTAACCTTCATTTATTTTATAATTAAATTTCGTGTAGCTGTAGTAGTGCCTTAAGATGTTTCTACATTTAAGTCATAGTGCAATTACCCACCTAATTATGAAAATAAACACCTAAAAAATGCCACAATAATTTATATCAGATGTAAATATAAATTCCATTCAAATGTGGTTAGGTGGCCGAGATTATAGTGTGAAAAGTACGCAGAAAATGTCAGCGCCTGGAACATTCGAGTGTAAATTGCAACCTTCATACCACTGCGTCAAGTGTAGTGCTTCAAACGAAAACGGAAAATGCATTTTAAATAACTCATCAGATAACCCGCTCCTCCTCTGTGCAAATTGCAATGACCTAGATCACCCAGTGAACTCTAAGTGATTCCTATACTATAAGGTCGTATACAAATGCTCATAAAGTGAGAGACATGAGACACCGACAACTCATAAAAAGAATTAAAGTGATACACCCGAAAGTCAAATCGGGAATTTCCTTTACACAAGCTATAGCACTACCCGCGGCAACAGTAGCAAGACAGAAGTTCGCTACACAGTAGCGGGCATCATCCGCAGTGTCAATAGCAAGAAAGACATTCGCTACGCACTAGCGAGCATCATCCGCCGTATCAGTAGTAAGACACAGGTTCACTACGCAGTAGCGAGCATCGTCCACAGTATCAGTAGCAAGACAGAAGGTCGCTACGCAGTAGCGAGCATCATCCGCAGTGTCAGTAGCAAGACGGAGATTCGCTATACAGCAGCGAGCATCATCCGCAGTGTCAGTAGCAAGACAGAGGTTCGCAACGCAGTAGCGAGCATCATCCGCAGTGTCAATAGCAACACCGAAGTCCGCTACGCAGTAGCAGGCATCGTGCCCAGCATCACAAGACTCGCGCGTGTTCTCGCTGTGCATATTGCAATAACCTAGAACACCCAGTGAATTATGAGTAATGCCTATACTACAAGTTTATATACAAACGCTCATAAACTGACAGATATTAGGCAACGACAACTCATCGAAAGAATTGAAGCGATACACCCGAAAGACACATCGGAAATATCCTTTGCTAAAGCTATGACACCACCCGCAGCGACATTATCAACACAGAGATTCGCTCCGCAGTAGCGAGCATCATCCGCAATATCACGAGTTCCACGTATAACCTAAAACCTTAACAGAAAAATTTGGAAAAAAAAGATCAGATCAGATTTGTAATTAAAAAGAAAAAATTGTCGATCCTCCCTCGTCCGATACTCTTACACAAAGTTGCCGTCGCAAATAAACAATCTTAGTGGACGATAGGTGTTTTTTTTTTGACAAGCGTCAACAATAAGCCGCCATAACAGTCAGTTTGACCCTGTGTACTGGCTGTATTACTTCATTTTGATACACTAAAGATACGGACGACGCCTACAGGCCATATTTAACACCACGCTCTTGAATCAAATTTACGGACGTTTCTTATACCCATTCACCATACGAAGATTGGACTCCATCCCTATAGTCTCCTTGGACGTGTGATTGCTCCGTAAACGATTAATGCTGACAATTCCTTTTCTAGACAGGTTGGACTTATGATACCATGGGTATCAATTTTTTCTATAGTAGTTATTGAAATAGTTGATACCTTTTTCTTTACTGCCGCCTAGGCACCATTTATGAAAGCTATTTGTGAGGTTTGTTCGGACGAGAAGTTTTCCGACGCTTTGACAAATGACGTCGATTTGGATGTAACTAGGGTTAAGTTTTTAGTTGCTCATAGGCCCCTGGTGCGCAGGAACACTCCCTTGATGTATAAGTTAGATGATCAATATGCTGTATCATGAAAAATTATGATTATTAAATTCGGGCACTATACCGACGAGAAGTGCCCCGAGACTGCGATAAATACCGCAGATGTAATCCCGTCTAGTAGTAAGATTTTAGTCCACAAACGTTTCAGTGTTTTGCGTATAAGTTAGTTGACTAATGCGACGGATCCTGAAGAACCGTTATTAAATAATTTATACAACATTCTGTCGAGAAGTTCATCGAGAGTTCAATGGATGCCGTATATTTGGTTATGCATAGTATTGCGATATTAGTTTGGTTGGCTTATAGGTTCGGATGCGGAGGAAAAATCTTCGTACGTACAACGTAATAAATCATCGTCACCTATCGGAGAAAACTACAATTAGAGAATCAATTCCAGCATTCCGCGGAGAGAATCCCTGGGAATTCCCTCCACTCGCGGATTTAAAAATGGCATACTGCCGTACGCCACTGCTCACCAAGCTATCAATTACTTCAGGCAGTTGCGCTCGGCCGTGACGAATGATTCTCATTGGCCGAATCACTCGACCTGAACGAGGACCACCACTATATAAGCGGCCGTCCTAACCGAGGAGCATCATTCAGCGACTCACCTCGCAAGCATACGCATTATGGAGTTTTTCGCCAAGCTGATGTCTTGGATTGGAGTGTCGAACCGAGAAATTGACTTTGTAGCTCGTTTGCCAGCAGAGATAGCCGAGATAATAATGCTTAAACTCGACCCGCGATCTCTCCTAAATGCAGCTCGAGTATCTATAACGTGGATGGCAGTCTGCAAGGGTTCTCCTCGTTTGAGAAGAGTTGCAGGACGCCATCTACGGAAGGAAAAAAGCGCACCCTGTCACGTAAAGTGATGCGGGTTAGGGGAGAGGTCACTGCCTCGAGATGTGTGACGCGGAGTCCAACTATCGCCGAAGTTTTATCCCAAGTCTTCACCTCGGACGGTAGAAGGTTCACAGTCGCTGGGGTCGATAGACAGTGCGAACTAAAGACGACAAGCCGTCAAAATCCTTCCAGACCCCCAAATCGCTCCCAGTTTCCGACAAGAAGTGCCCTGAGACTTCGATAAATGCTGTACATTTAATTGCGACCAATATAACGGTATGTCTATGGGGCATGAGGGAAGCTTATGTTCAACGTAGTTTTAAGATAACTCAGCTGTTAAGTTGACGTATCTCGAGAAACTAAGGTTACACAATTTACCCAACATTCGGATAAGAAGTTTTCCGACGCTTTGACAAGTGATGTAGATTTGGATGTAACTGGGGTTTAGATTTGAGTTAGCTCATAGGCCCCTGCTGCGCAGCACCACTCCCTTGGCGTATAAGTTAGATGATCAATATGCTGTATCATGAAAAACTATGATTACTAAATTCATCCACTATCTAGTATTGCTATGGTACATGGTTTTGGTCGTGGGCTCTCGTACTACTAGCTCTGTTCGCCTGTCGAGTAAGCATAATTTGCGAGGGGCGGACACTTTTCCCCGACCGAGATACCCATTCTTGTTCACGGTGACTGCGATACCGACTTGGGCGGTGATCACGACTCGCCGCTACAAGGAAATCTGCAACCTCGACAGAGGCGATGATCACAACATTATATTCCCGAACTCGCCGCCGCGAGTTAGCGCCATTCTCGGGGCACTCCGAAAACGGGAGTGTTGTACAACTCCCTATTAACTTCTGGTAATACTGCCTTAAACATTCAAACAATTTTTTTTAATCCACAAAATAAAAGTGGTACAGTCACTCAGCTTATATATCGTTATTGTGGCGGTTTCGCCGTCCTTTTCGATGTGTGGACAACGGCCAACAAAAAATTACATGGCCGAAAAACATTCTCATGCCGCGAGAAGACGCGTCGATGCAAGATCACCGTGTCTCACGTCGGTAACCTAGACAAACTTTCTAATAGTACTTTGCCAAATTTCCGTAGTTCCTAAAAATATATCGTATTTGAGGCCATATGTTCTCTACCGTACTACACAACCTCCACGCTATTCTTTTGTACACCGTCGTTTCCGTCAAGATATCGATCATGGAGGCTAGCGCTTGAGTGGGAGGAGTCCGATCTGTGCATTTCAAAGTGGCTACAAAAATGTGGTCAAACAGGGATGACGCCACTATCTCCAACACCTCGAGAAGTAAGCTGAGTATCGATGTCGTGTAAAAGAGATGGAAGAGGATCGAATACGCATCCTAGCCTGCATGGCAAATACAGTAGAACCTCGCTTATCCGAGGTAATGTGGGTAGAGGGTACTCAGATAAGTGAAATCTCGGATAATACGGAAAACAGTGGCAATATAGGACTATTTCACGCATAGGCATATCAGATTCTTCCGTTTTATCCGAGATTCTGCGCATTATCCGAGGATACACCTCGGATAATGCAGAACGTCGGTTAATCGAAGGTCGGATAAACAAGGTTTAACCTAAACTAATGACTGGGGTCCTTTCGCACCCCAATTTTTATGCAAAAAGTGAGACTTTTGCCGTTTTCCAGTCATTAAATGGAATGTTAATTAAATCAGATCGCTCGCACACTATTTACTTTCTTATGAAAATACGAAGAAATTAAAGTATGATAAAGTCCATTTATCCCCGTAGGACCGGTTTAATGACAAAGAAAAGCACGGGATGCATGTACGCCCCAATCATGCATTTAACGATAAAAAAAATAAGTCATGAGTTGTTGAGTTAAATATCGTTATCGTAAGAATTATCGCGTTACCGTTCGCTGTTTGCGAGTTTTCATATGAACAGATCGCAAAGCATTGTTCTTTGACAACAGAGATTAATTTACCGTCGTATTTACCTAAGAAAATAAAAATTGTTTCAAGAAAAAAAGCATCAGCATTATTGAAGATATTTTCTACCGTTCGTTGTACCATTAAACACTGTTATAATACCAATATTTTTCTATCACTGCGTATTTCATTATTATTATTTTCGACCTTTTCACCGTTAATTATGCAACTAATGCCCATTGTTCGTTGGGCATTGCTATATTTTAAATATTCTTGTATCCTTACGCATTTACGGAGATCTCTGGTATATATCATTTCCATCTCTCTCACACGCAGCCCACTTCTCAAGTATCATTCTGCCTCATACACAGCTCACTTCTCATTATTTATTTGTTCCGTTTCTGTCACACGCAGCTTAGAGTTCGGGCTCCTCCAGCCCCCTGACCAGGGAGGCTAGAGTGGGAGGAGTCCGACCTCTTATGAAGAGACTTGAAAAAAGTGGCTACAAAAATGTGGTCAAACAGGAATGGCGCCACTATTGCTAAGACCTCGAGAAGTTAGCTGCGTGTGACAGAGACGGAACAAGTAAATAATGAGAAGTGAGTTGTGCATAAGGCAGCATGATACTTGAGAAGTAGGCTGCGTGCGAGAGAGATGCAAAATGATATATAGCCAGAACGCGCGCAAAAGTTACCCCCTCTCTAGCCTCTTACGCGCGCCCATCACACAATCATAGTAGCGCGTGTCCGTGAGCGAGCGACGCTCGGACATCTTCGGAAAGAGCCGAGCGCGCCGAAGTTTCCCGACCGCGCCTTCGGCAGCTACACCAATCCATGGACGCTGAGCACGTTCATGTGCGGCCAAGCCGAATCGAAGGCTTCGAGGGAAAAAGCAGTCTGAGCACGACTCGCGCGTGACGTCACCCGACGGAACGCGCGAGGCTTTTAGATGATTTCAATGCTTATTTAGCTCTTGATTCTCTGCGTTATTAATGTATACAAAAAATGTATCGCGCACCCTGATCGCTTATTTTCTTAGTCTAACGTTAATTTAAATATAATAATTAATCCAAATTACAACTTATTTATCTTCTAAAAAATTGTTTACGTTTTACTCATACCCGTCCTTATGCCAAATAAATTATAATTCATAAAAGTGAGCGGAAATATATTTATATTCGTATTATTATATTAATTCTCATACTTTCATCAAGCGATAAAGCATTATCCCCAAATACAAGCCAATCATCCATCCGGCCGCGGATCGTAACTTACGAGAATGAATATAATAATACGACTATAAATATATTCCCGCTTACTTTTATGAATTACAATTTATTTGGCTTAGGGACGGGTGTGAGTAAAGCGCAAACAATTTTTTAGAAGATAAATAAGTTGTAATTTATATTTATTATTAAATTAAAATTAACGTACAAACTAATCAAATAAGCGGTCGGAGTGCGCGATAAATTTTTCGACACTAAAAGATAACTAATTAAAATAATAATGATAACTAATACAAATAGCTATTCTAACAAGAATTAATAGTGATAATAATTTTTAAAAAAGCACTGAGGGCGGGGAACGATCCTGCGCCCCTGCGGACCGAAGCCAGGAACGCTACCAACGGGACCATCCCACCGCTTGTAGAATATGCACTTTCTGGTACTGACGATTCGCGGCCGGATGGTTGATTGGCTTGCTTTTGGCGATAATTCCTTATCGCTTGATGAAAGTATGAGAATTAATATAATAATACGAATATAAATATATTTCCGCTTACTTTTATTAATATTAATTTATTTGGCATAAGGACGGGTGTGAGTAAAGCGTAAACAATTTTTTAGAAGATAAATAAGTTGTAATTTGGATTCATAATTATAATTAAATTAACGTATAAACTAAAAAAATTAGCGATCAGGGTGCGCGATACATTTTTTTGTTTACATTGATAACGCAGAGAATCAAGAGCTAAATGAGCATTGAAATCATCTAAAAGCCTCGCGCGTTCCGTCGGGTGACGTCACGCGCGAGTCGTGCTCAGATTGCTTTTTCCCTCGAAGCCTCCGTTTCGGCTTGGCCGCACATGAACGTGCTCAGCATCCATGGATTGGTGTAGCTGCCGAAGGCGCGGTCGGGAAACTTCAGCGCGCTCGGCTCTTTCCGAAGATGTCCGAGCGTCGCTCGCTCACGGACACGCGCTACTATGATTGCGTGATGGGCGCGTAAGAGACTAGAGAGGGGGTAACTTTTGCGCGCGATCTCGCTGCACTGCTTGCTGAGATGCGTATTCGATCCTCCTCCATCCCTCTTACACGACATCGATACTCAGCTTACTTCTCGAGGTCTTAGAGATAGTGGCGCCATCCCTTTTTGACCACATTTTTGTAGCCACTTTGAAATGCACAGATCGGCCTCCTCCCACTCTAGCCTCCATGCCTCTGACACTGGCCTGCTATTCCAATACGATAAACGAAAACGCGTTTCGTCCCGGCTTTTTAGTTCTTGAAATCGCCACTACCTAGCATTGGTTGTTATGTGGCAGCCTTCGGCTCTAAATACTCCGATCAGCTGAATGATTTGATACTTTCATGGCTTTCGTCTGTTATCGTCATGGCGACGTTATTTATCGTGTTCGGATGGAAAATCATTAGAACGGAAAATCAATCCAAATACAGTCCGACCTCCGAATAAGAAACCCGGCAATAAGACACTTTCCTCAGTTCCTCACTCGAGCGCTTCCCCCACTCCGACTCGAACTCCGAGCTCGAGAATTTTGTGCGCGGAACCTCTGGTTAAGAAACCAGCCTGGGAGAAAGTATTGGGGTAAAATAGAGTGAACGTGTAGTGTAAATTGATGTGTACATGCGTGCGTGAGTATGTGTGTGTGCGTGTGTGTGAATGTAACAAAAAATCTACAAAGTTATTAGAATTTTTTTGTATTCATTAAAAACATACATATATGTGTTGACAAGATTTCATATAAAATAAAAACAAAGATAAGGGCGTTTAAAGATTTTCGTATAAAACAGCAAAAGTTTCCGAGACGTAAAAAAAAGCGTTTTCGTCTTATTGCGTATTATTTTGATCCGCAACGCACTCAACTGCCGGTGGAATATTTTTGAGAGAGTCGAACTCTGCCATTGAAGATGAATCCTCAGAGATATTGACTCCTTCTTTTATATAAATGGGATAAAACAATATGGAAATAAAGCTCTTTGTTTAAGTTATCACCTTGTAGCGTAGATTCTGTAATATTTTCTTCGACTTCTATACTACAGTCTGATCTCTTACGCTCTTTACAGTTTCGGTCATTTTATAACAGTTGATAGTAATTCAGATACAGTAGTACACAATAATATTCAATAGTATGTAAATTAACGTGAAACAAAAATTCGCTAAATAAATGTCCACGCGCAGTCGAAAACGTTTTTGCATGGGCGATGTGAATACTAAGTTGCAACTCGTTCGAGCGAGTTTCTTGTTGAGAGGATCGCATGCGGGAAAAGAGTGAGAGAGACAGACACAGGTAGAGAGCGCGGAGCGCGCGCCTGGTGGGGGTATGCGATATATAAGAAAAACTCTTCCCCTTGGGGGCTTATGGTTTCTTATTCGGAGGTCGGACTGTATATCGATAGACTTTTATTCGTGCAAAATATTCGAAACACCGGCGCAACATACATACATGTGCATGCTTGTCACATGATTACTAGCGCCACAGTGCGGCAAGGACATTTTGCGAACAGCATTTATCTACCAGTGTCAGGGGGCCGGGCTCCTCCCACTCTAGCTCCATGATATCGATATTCATACGCATTTGGCAACCCTGTATTATTTAATACCGCATGACATTTGCCGCACATAATCATTCTCGCGAAAGGGGAACTCCCCGAAAACAAATGAAAAAAAGCGCTGATAGCGGACAAATTCATGAGGGGTTCATTCATCGTAGGTCACGAAGCGATACCCCACGGCGTCCCGGCTACGCATTATTTCAATAGTCTTCCGCGGCGATCAGCGAATAAAATTCATTCTGTTACGTTCGCCCCCGATTCATTCAGTTTGTTCCTTGGACATCAGAAAAATGAAGAATCAACTCGTTTTTCTGATCGTTAGTGTTCTCGTACTCGTCGTCTCGGCGTGGGGTTTGCGTACACGCCGCGATCTTTCCATTCCTAACGAATCGGCATCGCCTTGCCAATGTTCCAACAACGATTGTGGCTGCTGCGAACATGTTGACTTGGGTCACGTAGGACTTGACGGCACAGGTACGTTTCGTTTTTCATATTTTACGAATTTTTGAGTTTCGTTTTTATTTTATTACACTCCAAATGTTTAACATCCGTGCTGGTAAAAGAATGAAAAAATGGGTAGCGTCTTCTTTTTTTCTTATTCATCGTATTAATGACGTACCAATAGTAAAAACATGCGATATAGTAGTACAAAAATGTTGTAGCGCGTTTGATAAGGAAATTATGTTGATTTGGGTGCAACCCTGAGTTCACAAATATCTTTCTCATAAAAATAGTTTTTTCTTCGGGAGACAATCCACTGTTTCGATGTAAATATATAGTCTGCGCAACTTGAATAACAGGCAAAACAAGACGCCCTTGGAATTGGAACATTTTTCATCACCATATAATATTTATACGCATTAGTATGCGCTTTCATCATCATATAATATACGCATATGCATGCGCTCGTACATTTTTTTTTCAGTTTGCACCAACTTTTCTTACCTTCCGAAAGATTACGGGGTTTCCGTCACGATCACATGGAACACCTACACTCTATTCAACGAAACTATATCCGGTAATCCATTGCGACAACTTCTATCATACGCTCAATATCCAATAACATAGCGATCAACATTGATAAAGCATTTTTCCACCGAAAACATAATTCTTCCGCAAAGTCTCTTTTCAAGTCTCTCCATATACGGAAAGACGAAGAGGATTATAAGACTGTTGATTTTTAACTGATGAAACATTATAAGTATACTCAAGAATTAGTTATGTTGAAGTTACCGATAGATTCGTGAGGTACGGGAAACAGGTGACCTAACTTAGTGGAAAAAGATGCATGTTTTCGACATATCCCCTACATCGAGCAATATTTTTCGTACACCGTTCTTATAATCATGATCGATTTTAGCGAGGAATCCACCTCCCTTCTGCTTCGGAATACCAGAATTGGAGAAAATGAAGGCGGACATATGCGTGAGACTGTACGATCTGACATTCGGGGACAAACATTTTCACGGATGTGGCAAGCTTTCCATATCCGTCTATCACGTTATACACAGATCCGTAAATCTCGGATGTTTCAACATACCGAAAGCACCTCTCGCAAAGGCTTTAACGACTGAGAGTCGTAACATGCTCAACGTTATCAGAGATCGTCTGGAGAGCTTGGAATTTTGGAAGAATTCAGTGCCCGAAGTGAATATGATTTGAAAACGGTGAACTCTTATTCCTAAACATGTTGCAGGCAAACTTTGTATTTCATTTTGCCGTATCTCTGTGTTCCGCTTTTACAATTTTGTAATAAATAATTTTGCGTGAATTCTTGGAATCTATACTTGCAAACACGACATTTGGCAGTAAAATTGATGAAAATGCACAAAACGCTGGATAAAATTTAACTTGGAGCCCTTAGCTTCAAATTGCTCACGATCGTAGGTTTATAATGACGTGCGTATTTCTTCTGACAATCACACTTATGACTTATGGTAGATTTATGAAACCACATATATTCACGTGACACTTACTGCCTTGAAATAATGCGTCCTGGAAAAAACCCTCGATTTTTTTCGCATCTGTATTATCCATGTATGTTTAATTTTGATATTTTTTTTTTTCATATCAATTCTAAGTTATTTCGTTTTTCCGTGTTTTTCCGTGTCTTGAATATTTCGGTGGCTACGATCGTTCCTTCCGAATCTAAGGTGTTTTTTGCCAACCCACGACTGTTGCATTCGTGACTGTTGCAGTCGTCTTACACATACCCATACATATAATGTACGTGTTTTCTTGTTTTCTTTCATACGTTTGCAATGAGTATTTTCGTACAAATCTTTGGAACGTGTCGTGTAACTTTTTAGTTAAGAAGGCCGATCAGCAGCCTTTTCCATTCGTCGGCGCAATCACTCTGAAATCAAAGACACAAGAGTACACGCTCGCGAGTATTCCACGAGAACGACGAGGTAAAAAGCTTGTTTTTGTTTCTTCCTTCTATCGAAAGCGTGCAATTTTCTTTCCTTTTATTATTACGAACGAGACGAAAACGTGCGTGGTAAACAAAAGCGTCATATTAATTCCCAAGTTATGTGGACAACGAAATATGTTCTTCGTAACAGATGGAAATTTAATTCACTAGAGCGATCAGAAGCCTTTTAAAATCGTCGCTGCAGTCACTCTGGAAAAGAAAAACGGAAAATGATGGTGGAGAATATTTGGAGTGTTATTTTTTAAAATCATTAGCGAGTTTGCGTGATTTTTCTTATAACGTAAATTGAGTGAATCCTATAGGAAATATCCGACGGGTGAGTATACACACGTGTATGTACATACGTATATATAAATTGCTTTCGTCGATTGATCGACAGTATTGCACAATGCTCAATTTACGACCACATGTGCTGTGGCCTTGCAATATAATTATAGTGATTTTCATTAAGTTATAATTTTCAAGGTTCCGTAGGTCTACGACCGAGAACGCTATTATTTATATTAGCGCTTTTATTTATATTATATAATAGAACGCTATTATTTATATTATATAATAAACTACTGAAGTTGCAGGTCTAGAATTCTCCAATGGTATTTGAAATTGTGACGGAATCATGAACGTTGAATATGTAAGAGAAAATATTTATTACATGGTATTGGTTTCCTCTATCTGCGCGTATTGAACGCCACAATGTGGATCCTCATAGGCAGATTCGATTCCTATACTTCTTAAGGGGTAAGGCCACAGTAGAATTTTCAAAAAATCGATCTTTTTTCTCGCTAAAACGGTGCTTTATCATCGTAAGAATAAGTTACTATTAGATTTATAGCAAGAATTTTTTTTCACCGACTTTAAGCGTATAACGTAAGCCCACCTCTGGCACGGCCATAGAGTATCTAAAACTTTAAACGCGTCTTTCTCGAAGCAGCTTTTTTTTACAATTGGCGTGACTAATGACTTCAACAATTTACACTCGATTTACTTCAAATTTAAAAGTTACGTTCCTAATTGCATTTCGCAGAGAAGTACGTACGGAATTTCTGATTAATCGAAAACTTTTCATTTTATGAGCAGTTTTATACGAAATTTTTCACTGAAAATTCATTCAAATACCTACAACTCAACTCAAATACCTACAACTTTCAAGTAAAACAATATTTTTAAATTCCGTGCGTACTTATCTAGGTATTCTAATGTAGATTGATGAGAATTTTTGTTTTTTGTTCTAGGTCAAAAATTGTGGATGCTAAATGTCACGCCGCGGAGCGCCTAAAAAAAGATAAAAGAAAATATTAGTAGTCGGCCATTTTGTACATCGAAAAAAAAAAAATTCTAACCACTTGATATTCATACTAAATAAATGTGTAATTAATTTTATGAGTGAATCACTTTTTCATACGAAAAACATGTTAAATTCGCACATGATTTTATACCCGTTACTGTGGCCTAACCCCTTAAGGGCATGTCGACATAATCTCACAAATTTTCCAACCTAATTTTCTCATAGATGGTTAAATTTTTTTGGAAAAACAACGCACTAGGCTCTGGAGAATTTCCTGACGCAGAGCTTGATGATTTCGTTTTGCCCTAAATATCATTTATCTCCGAGAAATCTCTGATATAAAATTTCAGCTATCTCTCTCGCACTCGTATGTGACGTGGTAGATCTTCTACTTCGCCTTAAGGGGTTAGGCTACTGTGAAAATGAGGACCGCTTATTCGTCGGCTGAGGCAACTCAAATTGAATAGGAAGGTCCAACATATGGTGCAAGTGCCGGTTCAATAAATCTTAAAACGCGATAATACGTCATCGAAAAAACTATCAACTCCTTCTGTAATCAAAAAATTATTGAGGTACTTTGAGAAATTCATAGACGTAGTCCTCTCCCGCGGAACCCTGATAGCACACACGCGTGTATGCCTCAACCGGTTTTTGCAAATTTGTGAAAGACTGGAGTAAATTAAAGAAAAAAACATCTTCATAGAAACAAAGATACAAATTTTCGATTACTCAAATTATAGAATTATATTTATCATTTTATATCGTTCGGTTATTGAGTTATTCATGAGTGATGAGATTCTTTGACGTCCCTAAAAACACATGTTGTACGCTCGGTACGCAGGACTCATTACTGTCCCTAAGCCCGGAGAATGTTCTGAAAACATTTTCCGTCTTGTACGCATTTTGGCCGGTGCTGATTGGTGCTAGTGTCTAAACCGACGAGAACGAAATTAAAAGAATAGGAATAGAAAGCGTGATAAAGTGTGAACGTCAAGTGGGACATAGAAAAATATATTTCGGATCATTCATGCTCACCTGGCAAGGATAAAAGAAATCAGAGAAGATATTTACACGTAAAAATATTTGTATTGGCGGTTATCGACAAAATATTTTCATGACATGAGATTATTGACGAAACGTTTCATCTTTGCTTTTCCAGAATACCACACCCTTGTTCCTTGAGATTTACTAGCCGTGAATCAATAGTTAGGTCCTTTTGAAACAATAGTTCCTTTTTCGTTTCTTATGTTTTAATAACACGTAACAATGCAACATGAGAGAAAGGGTTAAACGCTTAGTGGCCGACGAGAGCAAGCAAGAGTCTCTTGTAGTCTCCGGATGTGTCATCCTGAAACGTATCGAAATTTAGAGGAATGATCTCATTAGAAGGAAGTACCATTATTACGCTGTACAAAAAGTACGCATTTGCATCTCTTCTGCAATTTCGCGCAACGATTTTTCTTACGTATTCGTTATTATTTTATGTACTCATCGAAGTAGTTTTTCCTGCCCCAAAAGCTCTATCCAATGAAATATGTGCGTGATCCCAATATTTTTGTAAACCTGCTACGAGCTTTTAAGTGCAATTTAACGAGGTCCCGAGCTTCGTTGAAAAAGTCTTCGATAAAAAAGAAAATGTTTCAACTTCGTAGCTTCCGAAGTGACATTACATCGTTTTCAACAGAAAGAATATTGACAATTAAGCAATTTGGCACAGTTATTTGTGAAAAATGGTGACCTTCGCCGGAGTTCAAACTTGCTGATATTAACTGCACTCATTGACAACAAAATTCCTGCGCACTTTGCGATTCTTTATAAGGCCGCTAAATGGTCTAAACATTTATTTTTATTCTTGGAAATGACGTAGTAGAGTTTACAGAAACTTCTAAGTTGAATACAGCTTACTACACTTACAAAAAAAACTATATTCCATTTTTTTTTCTAGAATTGTGCTTTTGTGATCATAAAACAGAGCGGAAAAAGAATTTAAAAAAATAGTTCTAAAGATATTTATGAATTATTTTTTTTTATCACGAAAATTCAAATCGTACACCTTTAGGCGAAACGCCGCGCGATTGGCGCTGGCGGTTGTGACGTCACGATGTCATAAGTGGGGATATTACGATATTCGTGGTCCTAATTCTGACCACGCAGCCTTCATATTTGACGAAAAATAAGAGTTTTCAACAATGGTGAAAATCGAAATTCGACCCTTAAGGGGGTGAAACAGGGGTTTTAAAGTTTGGGTTTTTTTGGATGTTTTTTTTTTAATGCTCACACATGTGTGGCATACACAGTTAAGGAGTTAATCATACTGTCTACACGCACTGAACAGCGAGAAAAACATGGTACAGTGTTATATATAAAATAAATTTGGTAAGTTTCACGTGAATATGGTAAAAAAATATGTTTTTTTTTCATTAAAAATGTAACACTCCCGTTTAACCCCCCTAAAGGTTACATGTTTGGAATTCTTGAAATACATGTTTACTTATTTATATTGGAGTGTATTTATACCAAGTTTCAAGCAAATCTGATAAAAAAATATGTTGACTCATATAAACTTCAAAACCGCCGTTTCACCCCCTTAAAGGTCGAATTTCGATTTTCACCACTCTTAAAAAAATTCTTATTTTGGGTCAAGTAAGAAGACTGTGTGGTCAGAATTAGGGGCCACAAATATCGTAATACTAACTCATAACCTATAGAATTATAGTTTATACGGCTCACGCTCCGGTATGAATAAATGCGACGCTCTGTGAGATATTGCATACGAAAACGTCTCGAAAACTCTTAAAAAGTCAAATGCTCCTGTAATTCTCGTGCAATGGTGTGTGAAAGTGGGCTTGTGATGGCAAATTCAAGTAATTTAACCGACGACAGACATTTTTATGGTGACAGAGTTTCTGAGCGACAGTTCTCGATTTAAGGGAAGGTTCTGTTTTGTTGGGCCAAAAAATGTTCGATTTTTCGCCAATTTTTTATGCGAAAAGTATCAAATATAGAATGTTGATGTTTGACATGTTGACTGAGCGGTCTTTATTGAACATCAAAATATTTTTCAAAGTTTGACAAAACATTGTGGTGGGAGCGGGAGGAGCCACGTATGTCGGTGCACGGGCGATGACATTCTTCGCTTGAGGAAGTCCCGGACAGGTGATGTAAAGCAAAAAATCAATCATCTTTTCACTTTGTACAATATTGTGTATAAGATGACCTAGAATCAAGAAGAAAAATTGAAAAATAAGAAGATAGTGAGCGATCGGAAGTAAGTTTGTTTTTTTTCCCAATAATGTTTGCATTCTTTTGCTCCCTATTTTTTTATTTTTCAATTTTTCTTCTTGATTCTAGGTCAACTTATACACAATATTGTACAAAGTAAAAATATAGTTGACTTTTTCGCTTCAGATCACCTGTCCGGGACTCAGGACTTCCGCAAGCGAAGAATGTCATCGCCCGCGCACCGACATACGTGGCTCCTCCCACTCCCACCACCATGTTTTGTCAAACTTTCAAAAATATTTTGATGTTCAATAAAGACCGCTTAGTCAACATACCAAATATCAACATTCTATATTTAATACTTTTCGCATAAAAAATTGGTGAAAAATCGAACATTTTTTGGCCCAACAAGGCAGAACCTTCTCTTAACGCTGCATTAATTCGTGGGGCCAGAGCTTCATTCTGAGTTTACCTTTTGACTAACTACTTTTCGTGGTATGCAAACAGACAGGAGCGAAACAAGTCCCATATAAATTTATCGCTGCCATTTTTGACAATCCGATTACTACACGAGTAGTTCGTGTAACATTGTGACGTCACAGCGCACTCGGGTAACATCGGAAACGCTGGCGCTCTTTTGCCGAGCGGAATAGAAAAAAAAATGTCAAAGTGCTATAATTTTGTTAATTACTGTTTGAAAATAAAAATACTTTTGATATGAAAATCGCACATGAATTTGACAATGAAAAAATTAATAACCTAAGTATAATTGAAACATCCCATCTTTTCGAAAACAAGGAGATTTGCAATATCACTCACAATTCGAATATGTAACACGCTTTTAATGTTGAAGACTATTTCAACGAGAACTTATAAGATTCCCACGTCCTCTGGGGCAAATAACGTAATAGGTGAAAGAAGAAAATAAAGTTTGCAATCCACGCGATTGGGATGATTATTGTTATGGACTCCCCTCCGTCATGCACCAAGACTCATGATCTCTCAAGCAAGTCTCGTACTTTATGTAACGTCACGCGGTTAGCGTGACTCATTGTTCATTCATCCGCTTGTAATAATGTCGCAATGCAGAACTCACTGCGAGGCAATGATTTTAAGCGTGACTAACGAAGATTTCTCGAGAAACATATAACTCTACGTTTTCACGAACAAAAAGAGTCACAGTTCGAATAAGACGCTATTTACAATTGTTGTCTAATGGAATGTTGACTAACTCTAGAGAGAGAGACACTACGTTTAAAAAATTGTATCTTTTCTTGAGACTTTTCATCAACGGGCTACATCTACCTACGTGGGTCAAAAAATTACATTTTCCAACAATATTTTTATCCGATAGTATCACCTCTTAACTATATTCCAAGGAAATTTCATTGAAATATTCTTAAAATTGAATGAGCTAAAGCTTCTAACAGCATACTTCAAACTTTGAACGCGTTTTTCTCGAAACACTGTTTTCAAAGTCGGTGGACATGATATCTCGAGAACCACTTGATGGATTGTTTTCAAATTTACAGGAGATACGATGAAAAACATTTAAAGGTCGTAGACGATCTCAATTTTAAAGAATCGATCTTCATTTTTTAATAGGTACCTAATAAGGACGACTTTTTTCATCGATTTTTTATGCTCGAAGTGCAATTCGTCGCCACGCTGTTTAAAAAAATGATTTTGAAAATCGACGATCGTCACGACTCGCATTTGTTGTTAACTTGAACAAGACATTTGGTTTTTAGATTTGGGATCGACCGTTTAAGGAGTCATCGCAGTGTAAAATTTTCAAAGAATCGATTTTTTTTGCATTATCCGATAGTATAGACGGTTATGAACATAGATTGATCATCACATCGCCCATGATTTATATGAAAATTCCTCACTCAAAACTTTTAACGCGTTTTTCTCGAAATATCGTTTTTCACCACGGTGTACACTAGGGTGGGACATATTTGAGCTCTCTTATTTTTTCCTTTTTCGCATCATCCAGTTATCTTCTTTAACGAAAAAAAAATTGTTGCGAAATTTGCGAGCGGCAAAAAAGATTTGCAGGTCGCTCAAGCCTTGCAAAAATTCAAATTTTCATTAAAAAAATCGATTTTGTTTCGTCCATTTCTGACCCATGAATTTTACGGTTTATAGTTTTTAAATTAACCTCGCGAAAGCTCTAGCTGGTCAATAAATATTCACTGGTCGCTCAAGAGCTTCGAAATTTTCAATTTTCGCCAATTTTTGTTTACTCATCCCACTCATAAATATGACGCTTTGTAAAATTTTCAAAACAATTAATCGTTTTTATTTAGAAACAGATTTTTAAAATTGACCTCACACTACTAACCCAAGAATTATAATCTTTGTTCTCATAAAATAATTCTTTAAATCTTTTATCCGTAACCAAATAATAGGTCCTTCGTTTTATCGGGTTAGAAGTGTGAGGTAAATAAAAAAAATCCGTTTCTAGAGAAATAAGGAATAATAGTTTTGAAAATTTTACAGTGTTAAATTTATGAGCGAGAAGAGAAAAAAAATTGCGACAATTGGAAATTTCGAAGCTCTTGAGCGACCACTAAATATTCAATGGCCGGTTAGAGCTTTCGCGAGCTTAATTTTTAAACCTTAAAGCGTAAAATTCATGAGTGAGAAGTGAACGAAAAAATATCGATATTTTCATGAAAATTTGAATTTTAGGGAGGCTTGAGTGACCTCTAAATATTTTTTGACCGCGGCTTTTATACTGATTAATAATCTTTTTACAAATTTTCTTCCAGATAATGTTTACAGCCACAACCGTGTACACCGTGAGAACTCCTTTTTTTCAAAGACATTTTCAACCGTGAAAAAAACGTAAAAAAAAATAAAAATAAACGTTTAAAATTGTATTTTCTGGTATTCATGAGTGCTTTGATTTGACATGAAAAAATTCGGGGAAAAAATCGCGAAAATCAGCTACTCTTCGACCCGTTAAACTGATGATTTCTTAAGGGGAAATATACACCTAGATGGTCGAAAAAAGCGATTTTTTTGTTGCATTTTCTTGAAGTTTGAGGTCTCCAGAATATCTGGTGAAAACGGCAAGTTAATATTTCGATAAATAAGCCAGTTACAGCCGAGAAAGTGAAACGTGTTTTGCGGCCCCAAGCCGACAGACTTTTCAAATCGGTACCCATCATTTCTCGAAAACCAATGAACTGATTGCCTTGAGGTTTTTTGTGGTTATTCTATACACCATTCTCCAGTTCTTGTCATAGGATTTCTTTTCCGTTACTTAGTTTTTGTTTGATAGCCAAAATAATAACTAATTTTCGGCCCAAAAATCACTCTTTATGTTCAAACGTCCGCCATTTTGTCATAAATCGATATTTTCAAAATCGGCTATGACAAGTACTAGATTATGGTATCTAATTTAATAATCTTTTTGGTTTTTTTTTTCAGATGATTTTTAAAGAAACCAGATTTTTTTACGACGCTCCAAGGATTATGCAATATCCTTGTATATTTTTGATATTTTTAAATAAAGAAAATTAAACATATTTTTGAATGTATATACTTTTAGATAATTAAAACCCCAATTCGAAATTTCAAATAGTTTTCCTTGGAAAAATTCACAAAAATGACCTTTTTCCGGCTCCTAGGTGTATATCTCCCGTTAAGCTAGAGAGTGTCCAACGGCAAAAGCCGAGACAAAAAATTCATCATCTGCCGACGGCCATTTTTTGTTGTTGATTTTCTGTATTTTTTGTGATTTTTAGCGGCTCCCGATACATGTACCTTTGTGTTGAAGAAAAATCCGTTTCTTTTTCACTAACCGTTTCCACGAAAGCAAAATCGGATTTTGAGATTTTTTTTCGGGCCTCCAGTTAGATGTAGCCCCTTAATGAAACATTAGCTCAATTCTCAAGAATAAACATTGAACAACCCGACAAATTTACCGAGCACCCTCTTAATGTTCATATTTTCGTTGGGAATAATGAACGAAGGAAACGTATTACTTGTACTCACGTCTATGTCAGCGGCCAATGAATTTCCATACATTTGCTGATAGGTGTCCTTGATATCACCGAGATCGATCTCAGATCTCGCGACAACAATGCGAATGAGAGTCGAGTCCGTGGTTCCCATTCCCGCCATCGCCTTGTGCAATTTCTCGGCAAAGAAGGCCGTTTTGTCACAAGCGCACTTTACTGCGAGAGTGAGAGTTTTAAAAAAATCATAAAAGCGTATGAAATACGATTGAAGCGTTCAAAAGCATATTTTTGACGATTGTAAAATAAAAAATCTCATTCCGAAGCCTCACCAACAGCGAGATATCCGTCCTCGAGGGAACCCGAGAATTCTCGCTTGATCGCGTCCTCGAGAGTGTTGCCGGTGCTTTTCTCGTACTCGTGAAAGATCCTTCGGAGCTGAGGATAACTCTTGGTGATGAGAATAGCGTTGAAAGTACTCTCGTCGGTTCCCCATTGTCCTTCACCCGCAGCGAGCAGCCTGTCGGCATCCTCGCGGGCAGCTGCCTCATCTACGTCGGAATCCTCGTTTCTATTAGCCTGGAAATTCATTTGAAATAATAATTAGTGTCGGGTGGCTGACAATAGTGGACCATGTTAAATTCTCTGCATAAGATTCGCATTTCAAAAATACGATTTTTCATTGCACAGTTTTAGAGCCCAGAATGGTAACTTTAATTTGCGTTTTGTAAAAATGTTAACAATTGAACGACTTATAGCGATTTTTGTGAACGGTCAGATCGCCCGCTGCCCTTTTTTTAAACTATGTTTTATGAAACGGTGTAAGTCATCTCAAAATCTGTTTGTCTGATTCACATCAATCCCGGACGCAGCAATGTTTCTGATATTTTCTATCTTATAACCGGATGATTTTTTTATTTTTTCGAATTTTTCTTCCTACAGCTTGTCATTTTCGTAATTGTCAAAATTTCATAAACGTATCCGGTCATTCTATAAATCAACTAAATTTTTACCGATCAATTGAAATTTAAAAATGAAATAAATATCTACCGATTAAAATTCTATAAAGGGGGCACACAAATAACGTAACGCAAAATTTCCCAATTTTTTACACCGCTCCCCCTCTCCCCAAGCAATGGGACCGTAACGCTTGGCCAGACCCCCCCCCCCCCTATTCCGTTACGTAACGGGTGCTTTGTCGTCAATAGCGTGTTTTTCATAGACATAACTAATTATGAAAGGATCGGGTTTATACTCATTTTATGAAGTATATATTCATTTTATGAAGTATATATTCATCTAGTTTTATACCAATTTTTATGACAAAATCTTGAACATTAACCGAAAATAGGCCTTGATTTGACGACGAAAAAAAAAATTCTCTTCATTGTCCCATCGATATCTTTATGAAAGGTTATCTGTAAATTAAAAGTCAACAATTTATCGATATCTATACAAATGTAGCTATCGTTATGCGAGCCAGTTTTTTTATTTTGGTTTTTTTTTACAAAATGCCGACAGTTTGGACATTTTTTTCTGTTTTCAAGGCCCTTTTTCTGTATTCAAGCAGTCTTTAAAAATAGTAATTATCAAATGTTAAAAACGCGGATACGTACGGCCTTAGTCACTGCGATAACAAAAATATTTTTTTTTTAATTGAAAATCGGTTGACAAGTCTTCATGTATTCGCTCGGACAAGGTCGAAAAAACTAGTTTCGAGAAAAACGCGTTCAAAGTTCTTGCACAGTGATTTTCCCCCTTAACTGACATTGCGTATAAAAAGCTGTGAGCTGACCACGGTAAAATTGCACTCGAGGTTTAAATTACAAAATTGAACAATCAGAAATTTTGCTATTTCTGGCAGTTTTAAAATCGTGACGTAACGCAAACCTTGACCCCCCCCCCCCCCCCCAATTGCGTTACGTAATTTGCGTACGGCCCCTTAAGTGGAATAAAACGAGACGGAAGTAATGTGCAAGTTTCTAATTTTTCCCGATTATTTTTTTTCAATTATAGCGCCATAAAAATCACCGGTGACAAATTTACTTCGGCAATAATTTTCTGGATACTCACGCAACACAGAGAAACGAGAAGTCGCTTGAAGTGTCCGGAGCTCTCTCCCTTAAGATCATCCTCCAGGCTGCTTCCATAAACTGCAATCAAATAGTCGTAATTTCACAATTCTTCTGTACACTAGTACAAACTCATTATCAGCGCAGCTAAGAAATTCGATGCGATAACAGTTTTCGAAAATCATTTCGAAAATCGAAATTTGGTCGAAGTTCTGACAACTCCCTCTTCGATTGCGAAAGCTGAGCTATCTCCGAGACAACCCGTTTTTACAGGCTTTTCAATGTTTTTAAAATTTGTTCATCAATGAACTCTTCTCTCAGCGCTGAACGTGTTTTTTGTCCCGACAGGTAGTGTAGGGGAAGATGGGGTGCAGTGTGTCACTTCTTTTCTAACGAATTTTTACTCTAATCAAGGTAGTCTGATTAGAAAAAAAAGGTTAGGGGAGAGTGGGGTAATTGAGAACGGCGGGTAATTGGGAACACCTATATAAGTAACACTTCCCCCCGCACTACGCGGCCCCACACCGGTCCAAAAGGCGCATCTAGCGCCCCCCAGTGCGTACGCGACGGTGAGAGTGGAAGGCCGCACGCGCGCTGTCACGATGAGTCGAACAATATTTTTTGCATGTCTGTAATAATTTTTAACCTGTGTTATAACAGATGTATATATCATGTCTTTGAGTTCTAAAATACCATATTTCGTTACTATGATTCAGGTATTATATATTTTCAATCGCCATGTGATTTTAAAGTTCACCACTAACATTGTTAGGATGGCGGCCAGTTTTATTTATATTGACTAATTCGGGCAATTGGGAACAGCGTCTTGCGGGTAATTGGGAACGGTCCCAATTACCCCTTGCGCTCTTAATTTCTCCCTAATGTTGCTGGTTGATTGAGTAAGTATGTTTTAACGTTTTACATTGTTTCAGATGCCTCGAAATTACATTCGAAAGACTGCAACAAAGTACCGAATTGAAGATCTTCGCCATGCAATCGAAGATGTGAAAAATAAAAAGCTCACATTAGGTAAAGCTGCTTCCAAATACACAATACCAAAAACAACATTATTTAGACAATTAAGACAACAGGAACTGAAAATACCAAAAAAAAGGTCGGCGCACGGTATTTAATCAAGAACAAGAAGACCAGCTCGAAAAATACCCCACCGACCGAAGACTGGATCATGTGCGCCATTTGTAAACGCTGGGCACATGAAAAATGTACTGCTGGCGAGACTAGTAGAGGTTACGAGTGTGATACGTGCCACGCGAAGAAATTTTAGTATATTAAAAGATTTATTTTTTTCGTTCCTACTTACCCCATACTGTTCCTAATTCCCCCACAGGGTGATCTCAATTACCCCAGGGGGTATCGGGTAAAGAGGAACAGCAATGTTTTATGTTTTTGTTTAGATTTGTAATTAAACGTTCATTATAAAGATTTATTTGTGGTTAATAAGTAAACACTTAAGTAAAGTTTATGTTGTAATAAAAGTTGATTCTGTCTATGACATTTTTGTTTTATTTTCAAGCATTGGAAGTTAAGTGTTCCCAATTACCCCACTCTCCCCTATAACCAATTTTATAGACCTTTGGGCGTACAACAAAGCTCCCATATTTTTGCAAAAAGATTAAAAATACCAAAATAGTGGTATCGAAAAAAATTTGCGGTTTGGCTCATTCAACCCTATGGGTGGGGTACAATGTATCATATAGATGGGTACAGTGGGTCAAACTCTTATATTTTTCTAACATAGATAACAGATTTTTACACATAACAGTACAAACCCAAACAAAATCAGTGTATCAGTATCAGTATAAAATCAGTAATATCACAGGGACGGCTTATTTTTACAAATCGCACGTCGTTGACAGCGGCCCGTGACACATTGCGCTTCTTCGGAGGGTCGTCACTTTTTTGTTTCCTTATTGGGAGTCGGGGCATTGTGCCCCACATCTCAGTGATACATTGTACCCCACTAGTTGAATATTTGATTATTGATGAAAATAACTATTGATTAAACTACGAATGGGAAAACAAAAGTCACTGAGCTCATCATGAATAATAAAACTATCGATTAGGACCGAAAACCCGAGCCGCTACGGAAAGTTAGGTTATATTTTACGTTCTTCCGGCGAGCGAAATATTTTTTTTCTTCTTTGTGAGCTTCTTTGTGAGCGCTGTCGACTTTGTTTTAGGCCTGACGAAAACAAATATAAATCGAGGTCCAACACCAAAAAAAATCGGAATTCACGAGCTACAAACCTCCGAGCAATCGCATCTAGCGCACAGTGCCCCGTGATACATTGTACCCCACTCTCCTATATGCTGCAGTGAATATTATATATATATTACGGCCCTAAATATTGTTCCCAAAGCAGTGAAGGGCATACTTACGATTGTTGTAAACGGTCGCAATTGTTTTGACGCCGTAATTGCTGAGCGAAGCGAGAACTTCGATAATGGCGTCCTCGTCGGTGCCCATGCCCGAAATCGCGTTGTGCAACTCACTCGCGTAGTATTCAGGCAGTGGTGTCATCAGGGCAACGATGGCCTTCTCGAAATTTCCACCCAACTCAGACTTCAGCTCGGATATTAGATCCTTGCCGTACATGGTCTTGAATTTGTCGGCTATCTCGAGACGTTGGACAATGCCGCGATGTGCGAGAACGTCGATTATAGCTTGTTCGTCCGTTCCAAAGCCTTTCATCGCCGTTCTCAGGAGTTCGGCGTCGGCCTCGGCGTCGAACGGATCGGCGGGATAGACAGTTGGAGTACACTGTCGTTCATTTCGACATGAATAATTTATCGTACAATACGCCGTTATAATGATATCAATAGTGATAATGAAAATTGTAGTGCACAATGAGAGAAATGCATGGTGTTTTCGACCATATTTTAATCATTCTTTATATTTTCCTGAAGGGATGATAACAGGAGACGATAACGGGAGTTTATTGATAGTTTAGCAGTTGCATAAATTATGCACATATATAAAGAGACCATTCCAGTGGAGGATTTTTTTGGAAAACGTTTTTTTTTGCATTATCCAAAAATATGGATTCATATACATGCTGTTAAATTTTGGTCGCGAAATTCGAATTATTTCGGTCGCTACAGCCTTTCTTAGAAAAAGCGATTCGACCAGCTGCGTGAGACCTGGCGCGGACGCGCTTTTTCTCGAAACGTCGTTTTTCAAAACGGTGGTAGATTTTAAACGGAGAGTTCTCAAGCTACCAGTCTCAATTTTTGCCACAAAAGCCAGTTTGCCAGCTTTTTTATTTGAAAATTGCACATTTTTTAAATCGAAAAACTGTCCAAAAGGCCCAATTTGACACATCATTTTGAAATGGCCACGATTTTGTTGGTTTTCTTCGAAAAAAGAAATCTTTCGTACACCTCTATAGTCTTTCATACTGATTAATGATCTTTTTGGTTCTTATCATTCAGACAGTTTTTAGAGGAGTAGGACTTTCCACCGTCAGGCGCTATTTTTTTTAGACATTTTGCGGTGGCCAAGAAAATGATATAAAAAATAAAACAAAAACATTGAGAAATATTTTTCAAGTACAGCATAATTCATTTGAATAAACGAAATTTTCCTGAAATGTTGCACAGATATTTTTATTTGATAATATAAGTCAATTGTTTTGTATCATATAATGGTGATTTGTACGGTACTATATGATACGACCTGCTATATGCATGGTGATGTGTACTCTACACGAACAGAAGAACTACAAGAAGAATTGTTGAACTGATAACCTATGTGTGCAATGCAACAAATATACCATGTAAGAGTTTGCAAAAAGACGTGGTTTTTTAATTTAATAAGCTGTGCTTGGTCCAGCTGCAATTGATTTACGTTTTCGCTATAGTGAGCAGTGCCACAATTTTTTTCGAATAGTCACTATTCATAAGGTCTTCTAGAAAATCATTCTCGATAAACGTTAATGTTAAACACATGAATTGTACAAACTTAAATAGAATAGTAGAAGTTTGATCTGAACAAAACCTAACATTCAGTATACAATATTAATAATGATGTTGAAGTTTGCGTCGTTGGAACACAACGATATTTTCGTTTCATTTTTTATTTCTTTATTTTTATCATGATCCAAATGTTTTTTTGCAAATTGCAGTTCTAAAGTTCTATTAATATTACGTAGCAACGTTTGAATGTATTTCACAATCTAAATCGACAATAAAAATTGGGTTATAAAAAAAATTATTTTTCTTTGCATTTCTCGATGCAAACTTCAACCCCATACATGCTTCCATACATTTGTATGAATGCACGAATACATTAGTATTCGTGCGTCGATTTCGTGATAGCACTGAATTAACCATATCTATATTGTCAAGCCTTTCACAATAGTTAATAATTATTTTGGGGATAATAGAGTCAAACACGCCACCCAAATCGCATATTTAGATATCATCATTTATATCATTTAAATCAATATCATTTTATCTTGCCAAAATCGATAGTTAAATCTTTAAACGCGTTTTTCTCGAAATGAGATTTTTCAAATTTGCTGACATTGTAACTCAAAGAGTAATTATCCGATTGACTTGAAATTTGAACTGAGTACTCTTGAATATATTTACTCTACATTGACATAGGATATTTTTGATTGGATGAAAATGGACGATTTGCCATTGAAAAAAACGACCATTTTATAGGCAAGAAAACAGACGTTTTTTTCATAACTACGCCATTTTGTTAGATTTTGATATTTTTCGAAAATCCTACGTCATTGTACAGGAAATACCTTCCAGTTTAACGACATTTTTTCCTTTTTCGGTTTCAGCTACTCAATCGGCCGGAATCATGTCAGCAATGGAGGAACTTTTTTTTTGGCGCCTCCGAAGGCAGCGCATAAGTTGCTTGGATCTCAATATTTTTTACCTATATGATGACCTATATTATGTAATATAGGTCAAATATATCCAAATATATTTTTAATTTTCCAAAACATTTAACTCAGTACTTTCTTTCAAAAAATTCCCGAAAATCACCCAAATTTTCAGCGTTCACACTGGTATAGCCCCTTAACCATATTATAATTGCGGTGTGAATAAACGATAAGGATTTTTACTATCCCGTCTTTTACCATGAACTTTTCTCTCTGTGCATGTTATGAGCAATCGAGGTCGAGTTGGTTAGCAAATTTAAAAAATAAAACTGATCAACGCACTTAATTTGTCTTCAAGGATATAACTGGGGGCGCCAAAGCCCACAAATGCATACGAATAAACATTGAAAATAAGAAAAAAAATCCAATATTGCATTTTTGTATCATGTGAGGAAGTCAGACCCATGACAAATCTCAATGATAAAAATAACATACAATTCCTTAGGAAGTCATTTTTCGTAAAAGTGCGCAAATAAGAATGGCAATTATTATTATCGTTATACCCATTTATTATTTTGCATTTTCGTCGCGACATCGTGTTTCTCCGATCGTTACAATCATCATTGAATAAAACATCTGCTAACTGAACGAGTTTTTTTTTTCTTATCCAAATGAGATCAAATATCTGTACGCACCTGCACATGGTAGTATTGGTGGGCGGCCATGATGGATTTCGGTTCTGTAAAGCGAAGAGCAATTTATTGGCATTTATTGAGAATAACGATTTTTCCTCGACGACTTATAAAAACAAAATTACGAACGCCTATAAAGAATTTTAGTGATTATAAGAAACGAGCTTAGCGACAATTGCCTGCGAGTTTTTCGATCCCCGTACGGGTCTCTTCGTCGTTTATGCGACACAACACGTTCGACCCCGATTGATTCGATCGATTTCTCGCTGCGAGCTTGATGTTTTATCGCTCGTGAGGGAGTAACCCGCTCGTTAATCATCACACACTCACACACCCAACACCCACCAGCGCAAGCACACCCATATGCGGGGTGTCCTATTTTAAGGTAATCCTATCGCCAGGCTTCAATTCATAGGATTTTTTTTTTGAACTTCTCTAAATATATTAATAATCGTCTCTGTAAAATTTCAGGGTCGGTTATCGATCTAATTATAGACAAAAAAAATATAAAAATTGCGTATTTTTGTGAAGGAATTGCGAGACTACATGCAAAAACCCAATTTCCGGTCGCTACATAAGTGTATATAATAGTGGGAATCCGTCAGTTTCTTGAAAATAATCAAATTTACATACTTAACACTTGTAGAAATCCAATACTCTCAGAAAAAATTACGCTTATTGACCTAATTTTTATGTAATATCAAGTTTAATTTGAACTTCCGGTATTGTATTTATTACCACTTGCTACGATAAAGAGACGTGGCAGCAAGGCAACAGCTGACTGTAGTCCTAACCTCATCTCACTCGGTCGAATTTCCACACATATTTCATTTTTAACCGACATATTTCGCCGACACAAATTTTCCACGCTTTTTACCAGTCGTGGTCCGAGTACAATGTTTTATATTTCCCGCACCTGACATTGTTTTGACAGATCGACGTTGAAAAGCATGGAGGTTAAACTCGCCTGGTTGAGTAAAAAGAGACGGAGATAGAACCAATGTTGCGAAATATCAAACCTAGAAATACTGCGCGAATCGTTGGAATAACTATTTCTTCATTTTTCTAATTAAATGTGAACATTCATTCAACAGTTTACACCTGAAAAATGTTAGTTATTACAAATGATTATTTTTTGCATATGTTGAAAATATGAATTGTACAAGTCTCGAGTATGATCAGTGGTATGACTCGTGTGAAGCGATAGGATTATCTTAACCTCTTCACGCAAATATTTCTCGAACTATGTGCTGGTCGAAAAATAGATTTTCACAAAACTTATACGATTTTGGAGAGGACATCAATGTCCCCTAGTGATAGACACATCTGGTGCACAAGAAAACCGTTCGAATGGAGGCATCCGGAATTTCAAGGTGACCTTGATTTCGTTAAATGAAACGGTACGATCTTCTTTAGCGAGGTTTATAGCACTCTCCTACGCGAACTCATTGACTTACAGGTTCGTCTTCAAAGGTCTTCAACATCACTGATCGCCGTTTTGATGATCTCTATGCTCATTTACAACTAAATCTTTTTCTTCTGCATTTGACCGGAAGACATTGAACAAGAAAACACAGTTTTTCTTTTGCTGTTGATGGGATGGCCCTTGGACTTTAATATGAAACTTTAAACGACGTTGAAGTTTGCAACGTTGAAATTGAACGAAAATAAGTTTTTTTTTAAATTTCCACATTTCCTCTGACAGATTTAAGTTGCGAAAATCTCGTAAACATTTTTTCAGATTCTTATTTAGCGATATACAACAAATTCGCAACATATAATTTTGGATATCGATTATTTTTTATTACATTTTCTTTGTATTCCAAGATGCAAAGTTCAACCCCATTACTTTGAAGCTACTTTATCATGTGACTAAATGATTTTTCCCTCGTAATCGACAGTTCCCTCGACATATGTAGTTTATCAACATGGATTCGAGGAATGCTCCTAAATAGATTGATAAGAGATATGACGAATTAATTTTCCACTTAAGATAAAGGTATCTCCGAAATATTTACGGGGAAATATTAGTATGGGGCACCCTGTATACATTCGTGTGTATGTGTGCGGGCGCGCACGTGTCCTACGCATATGTGTACACACATCGATTTCTCATTCCCAAAATACCATTACTTTCTCACGTCCTTTCGTTCTTGATAAGGGGTTAGGCTACTGTTAAAATGGCGAACACTCGTTCGTCGCTTGAGGCAAATGAAATTGAAGAGGAAGGCCTAACATATGGTGCAGGAATAGCAGATTGAAGGTATATTTATTATTACAATGATAGAACTGCTAGGGAAACTTTACACGCGTTTTTCTCGAAACGATGTTTTTCAAAACGGTGAACACGATTTCTCGATATCTAACGAACGGATTGACTTGAAATTTGGTAAACTTATTCAGTGTCACAGTAGTAGTCTCCACCTATGTTTTGCTTCTTAACATTTTTTTTCATTAGTTATCAACGAAGATGTCATTTTTCCCAAAAATCGGTAAAATATCAACATTTTTTTAAAGATTGAAAGACGACAACAATAAAAAAAGCTCGGTCTTAGCAAGTATGATCTATTTTAGAAGCTTTTATTTAACTTGACTTTCTGTAAGATGCAAAACGGAAAATCAATATTTCAACCACTTCCCGAAAACTTGGAGCTCTAGAATTTTGCAAACACGCATCTAAAAAGTGACAATGCATTATTCATCTTACAAAAAAAAGTATCCATAGGACTTTCGACTTTTCAAGTAAAATTAGCGATATTGTTATTTGTTATTTTTCATAAGCATTCCATGTTCCTAATGTGCCAACTCGTAAGCTAGTAAACTACTAGCAACAACTAACTAGTAAAATCAATTGAAGACTAAAAAGTAGAATTAATTTTTTTTACCAAGTCACCTATATGTGATTATAAATAAAAGCTTGGGGCGCTGAAAATTTAGACATATAATCATTAATTTATATAAATCGGTTAACATAACCACTGTATTAAATTGACTGTAAAAGAACCCTAGATTTCTTAAATAAAAATCCTGAAACTGAGTATAAACGTGTGATAATAATTTTTTCTCTAATTATTACTATTGTTCCAAATTAAATATGGTTAATGAAACTGAGTAATCAAATTTATTAAACATTTAAAAAGTTGAGCGCCCCAAGCTTTTATTTACAGTCACACATAGGTGACTTGGCAACAAACATTATTTCCTACTTTTCAGTACATTTAACGAAAGCCTGTTTTTTGAAAAATATTTTGTTTATCCATATTAAGAAAAAACCCGAAATTGATAACTAATGAAAAAAGAACACGTTAAGGAGAAAAACGTCGATCGAAACAAAACTACGATTACACATGATTGAATAATCATTTCTACTTTTTATGAAATTTCGAACATAACTTTGTTAATGACAAATAAATGTCCAAATGATTTTTCAATCACACTTATTTTTTCAAAATTTATTTTTTCAACGACTAATCTTCAGGTCGTCACGGTTGCCTAACCCCTCAAGTGACCTATATCTGAGAGCACGAGGAGTTCGTGTGAAAACACGACAAAATATTGTATCCAGTACCGCTACTCCGGTAAGGATTAACAAGCAACCCGATCGATCCTTGTGCATCACCGACTCCATTTGTCTATCATGCATATATAATATTAAAAAAAAGAAAAAAAAAGTACTGTTCCTTCGGCATTTACGACTCTCATCACGCGACCGGTTCTCAACGCAATGGTCGAGCTTCACCATTTCGCTCATCCGTACAAAGGACGCGCACGCAATGGGACCACACTTTAATTCATTACGCCGTCTGTAGTTATAATAACCTCACATTCCACTCCAATTAAACACACCTATCACGATTTTAGCTTGGGAGTAATATGAACAAATTTCAACGAACATTCAAATAGTATTTTTTGTTGAAAAACCCAAACGTTGGGACTAACGCGAACACGAAATATGATAAAAATTATCACATTGTGGATTATAATAATACTGACAAAGCGTACAGTACTTTTTATTATTTTTATCCTTAGTGCTACTTTTCCTATCGTTGAAACATTTCGACACTATTATTATTCTCGTTGCTTTTATAATTCTTATTGTGATGACTATTTTATTTTTTATTGTTCTGGATGTTGTTATTATTGTTACTGGGTTTGCGTAACTTCGAAATTTTAATAATACACTTTTTATTGCATAGGATAATAGTGTAGGGCCTTAATTTTAATTTGCAACGAATATTTTGTGACAATTCCAACAATTGACCGACTTGTGATGATTTTAAGGAGAGATATACACCTAGATGGTCGAGGTCGAGGATTTAGAAGCTATGAACATTCCGTCGACCAGAGAAGACATACACTATGGGCCTGGATGATTCCATTTAAGTTGACGAATTTCATGATTTATTCATTCCCAAATTTTCAAACGCGTTTTTCTCAAAACCACGTTTTTCAAATCGGTACCCAAAATTTCTCGAAAACCAATGAACCGATTGCCTTGAGGTTTTTTGTGGTTATTCTATACACCATTATCTAGTACTTGTCATAGGATTTTTTTCCGTTACTTAGCTTTTGTTTTATAGACAAAATAATAATTAATTTTTGGCCCAAAAATCACTATTTATGTTCAAACGTCCACCATTTTGTCATAAATCGATATTTCAAAATCGGCTATGACAAGTACTAGATTATAGTATCTAATTTAATCATCTTTTTGTTTTTTTTTTCAGATGATTTCTGGAGAAACGCCAGTGGGTACCGTATACGCAGATTTTTTACGACGCTCCAAGGATCATACAATATCCTTGTATATTTTCGATATTTTTAAATAGAGAAAATTAAACATATTTTTGAATGTATATACTTTTAGATAATTAAAACCCCAATCCGAAATTTCAAATAGTTTTCCTTGAAAAAATTCACAAAAATGACCTTTTTTCAGGCTCCTACGTGTATATCTCCCCTTAATGAAGGGCCAGGTCACCCACTACCCTACGGCGAACATGCTGGTGAAGTTTGCATCGTTGGAATACAACGGAAACACTATTTTATTTTATTTCTTCTCCATTTTCTCTGTAATTGGCCATCTTTTTTGAGATTTAGTCTGTAGGTCTCCAAAGAGGATCTAAAAAAATTACCGTTGCTTTTAATGTAAAAAAAATGGCAATGAGCACTACAATATTTGCATTGCGTTCCAACGATGCAAACTTCTACATCATCGGCGAACCACCCCGCTGCGATTTTTTTCTTTTGGGTTTTTCGCTAAACTATGCTTTATGAAACGGTGTAAGTCGCATCTCAAAATGTATTCGTCCGGTTCACTTCAAATTCGGACATAGCATACCTTAGAACATTTTCCATCGTATGACCAGATGAGTTTATGACATGTTCATCCATTTGTTCATAACAAGTCAATAAAGATTTTTTGTTGACGAAAATAGAACTTTTTGTTTTACGCTTGGCTTTTTCGTAATTTTCAACATTTCAAAAAAGTATCCGGTCGCACGAAAGTTTTATTATTCTACTAAACGTCCATTTTTCATTTTTCATATCAGGCCACTTTAGTTGCCAGAACCACCGACATCGATTGGCTATGCAACAAAGGCACTTTGCTTAAATAATAAAAACTTCACCGTTAATCAACGTTGTTAAATAAAGTGAATTCACACTTGGCAAGACTATGTATCAATTGTGTGTAAAATCTCAACTTCGTCTTCTCAAAGCTCTCGTTAGAAAAAAAAATTGTAAATCGACCTGTTTTTTGGCAATTTTCCGGAGACTCGTCAAAATAAAAACTATCGTGCGAAACTACACGTAAAAATCAGCTGCTACTTGGCGACGCCCTTGCTACATCTACCTAGGTGGGTCACAAATTTGCAGTTTCCAAAAATATTTTTCCTCGATATTATCACTTTTAGCTATATTCATAAAATTGAATGAGCTACAGCTTCTAACAGTCGGCCGGGCAAGCGGTAGCATCACCATTCTTCAAACTATAAACGCGATTTGTTTGAAACACCGTTTTCAAAGTCGGTGGACATGACACCTCGAGAACCACTTGAAGAATTGTTTCCAAATTTACACGAGATACAATGAGAAACATTCAGAGTTCGTTGATGATCTCCCTTGTTCAAATTCGATCTCCATTTTTGAATAGTTACGTGAAAAAGGCGACTTTTTAAAATAGATTTCGTGTGCTCGAGTTACAATTCATCGCCACGTTGTGAAACCAATTGATTTTGAAAATCGACAATCGTCAACTACTTGTATTTATTGTTAACTTGAATAACGCGTTTGATTTTTATATTTCAGATAGACCGTTTAAGCTGGGGAGCATCCACCGCCAAATGTGGTGAAAAAAATGAGTTTCTTTTTCATCAACCGTTTCCCCGAAAAATATTCGGTATTTGGCCATTTCTTTCGGGCCTCTAGGTGGATGTAGCCCCTTAACGTGTACCCTTTTTTCCAAGTGCTCTTTAGTTCTCACGGTAATGCGTTCATGCGCGTTCGTAATCAAGCGAGTGTGAATTGTATCAATAAAAGCAATAAGCCGCGGCAAAGGAAACGCGATCGCCCGCCTGTCTCCCTCGCTTGTTAAGGGGTTGGGCCACAGTAACGGGTAAAAAATCATGTGCGAATTCAACAATTTTTTTCGTATGAAAAAGTGATTCACTCCTAAAATTAATTACACATCTATTTAGTATGAATATCAAGCTGTTAGAAAATCTATATTTTTTTTCGATGTAGAAAATGGCCGACTACTCGAAACTTCCCGAAACAGCTTTTTTCCAATTGGCGTGACAAATAACTTCAACAATTTTCACTCGATTTACTTCGAATTTAAAAGTTATGTTACTAATTGCATTTCGCAGAGAAGTACGCACGGAATTTCCGATTAATCGAAAACCCTTCATTTTATGAGCAGTTATAACGAAATTTTCCACTGAAAATTTATTTCTTAAGTTCAAATACCTACTACTTTTGAATAAAACAATATTTTTTAAATTCCGTACGTACTTCTCTAGGTATTCTAATGTAGATTGGCGACAATTTTTGTTTTTTGTTCTAGGTAAAAAATTGTGGATGCTAAATGTCACGCCGCGGAGCGCCCAAAAAAGATAACAAAAGAAAATATTAGTAGTCGGCCATTTTGAACAACGAAAAAAAAAATACTCTAACAGCTTGATATTCATACTAAATAGATGTGTAATTAATTTTATGAGTGAATCACTTTTTTATACGAAAAACATGTTAAATTCGCACATGATTTTGTACCCGTTACTGTGGCCTAACCCCTTAAGAGGTTGCCCCCACTTGCGATTTTGAAAAAATCGATTTTTTTTATTGCATTTTTTTGAAGTATAAGTATCTGAGAATATGTCCTGAAAATTTCAAGTCGATCCGAACAAAATTGACTGAGATATGAGCGTTGAAAGAGAAGAATCCGCGTTGAAAGAGAAACTTTAAACGCGTTTTTCTCAAAATGGCATTTCTGAAGTCGGTGACCAAGATTACTTGAACACTAATGAACCGATCTTCTTGAAATTTTGCAGGCTTATTTAATACATTAAAATGTAGTCTTTAATCGTTCGATTTTTTTTTTTCGAAAAAAATGGCCGCTTTATAGCCAAAAAACGGCCGTTTTTTTTCGTTAAAATCGAACCATTAACTTTGACTGTCCGCCATTTTGTGAATGAATATTTTTTAAAATCCTTCGATTAAAGACTAGTTTATACTTATATTTGACTAAATCCATCCGCATTTTTTTCAGATGATCCACTTCGCCGCAATGTTGGTCACCGCAAACCGGGTATATAGAAACATTATTTCATTGACGGCCATTTGCCACTAAACAATGTAATATTTTTCAATACAAAAATTACTCAAAGTTCTTCAAGATGGTATATTGATCGATTAAAAAAGTTTTATAGTTTTCTTTAAAAAAATTCACGAAAAAGGCCTTTTTTGCGCTACAAGTGGGGGTAACGCCTTAATTCAAAAAATCAACGCCTTAAGCAGCATGATCGACTGCGATCATTGTTTCGATGGGTGACCGCCTAACCACATTACATTGGTAAAATGTCATTAGTTTTTCGATTCGTCGACGCATTTTAGCCTGACGTCGATTTAAAGTTCAAAAACGACCAATGAAAGGCCATCTTAGTGTACAAAGAGTACGCGGCGTGTTTGTTTGTTGCGCGGTCAGTTGCGTCGACATTATTTAAAATTACTTGGTGTCAAGACGCTGCCGCGTCTCTTGATCCGCCGAGAATGAGAAAGCGGTCTTTTTTTTGTACACCAATGATAGCTCACGACACCGGTTGCCAGCAGCGGAGCGGGGCGAGCGATTCTTAGGATGCGATGTCCGAAAATCCAAGTTTGGCGTGCGGGCGATAGAGAGATGTCAAAGCGCGATTTCGCCTTTATTTGCATACGCACAAATTAGACGGGAATATCAAAATATCGTGCTTCGATTTACAAAAGCATCGCTCACATTCTCCTAGTGATAATTATGACAGCAATTGGGGGCGATGGCATAGCTAGTGTATCAGGCGCGAGTGACACATATGCCCATGGAATCGAAGTAAACGAAAAGGCAACGACGCTTCTATTTACACGACTGTTACACGAGGAATATAAAAAAACAAACTTACTTCGATTGAAATGGGTGTGGTCGAAGTATATCAATTGTAAGTTTCTGTACGTTTGCGCGACGATGAACGTTTGCAAGTCAAAGACCAACTGAATCAGCTTAGCGCGGTGCGACGAAATATGGATGCCGGCTTCGCTACCCGCCTTGCCAGTGTGCGCGCCGCGTTCCCGATTCACCGATGCTTCGAAGCGGCGGCTGATGATTACGTGCGACGCGGTGACGTGGATAGAAGGATCGGCGGGGAGCGAGTGGACATCCACCTCCCACTCCTTCCGATTACCCCGCCGCTACCATCGCGAACACAGAAGCGTGGTGGGGGTAGAAATTCGCGTCGGCGCTGCTGAAAAGGGGAGGGGGATGAGCAGACGGGCCGTATAATACGGCAGAGAAATAAAAGAGAACGCGAAGAGAGCAAAGCGGACGGAATTACGACTCTAGATGCTATGCTTACTGCCGGTCCCTAGCAACCACTACGCACACAATACAAGCCAAGACGTTTCGCTTCGCTAATATTCTCTCCGCCGCCTGGCTTATCGCGTGCCTTACGAACAACCTCTCGCGAATCTTCAAACCGGCTTTTACTGGAGAAAATATTCTGAGTTCCGTTTTTTTATTGAGAAGGTTGGAGCGCTACCCACAATCCACAATGAAAAATAAATATATATATATATATATATATATATATATATATATATATATATATATATATTATTGTGTACTAAGGTTTTACGATTTTTTGAATTTTTTTCATCACTAAACAGAGATTAAAAAGTAGTTGAGGGGTAACATCACTAGGATTTTGAAAAAATCGTTTTTTCTAATCGCTTAAGGGATAACACAGTAGATTTTCAAAAATTGATTTTTTTTAAATTGGCTCAAGAGATACTTTAACGGCATGTACGAGGTCAACATAACCTCATAAATATTGCAACCCAATTTTCTCATAGATGGTGATTTTTTTTTGGACAAACGAAGCTTTCGGCTCTGGAGAATTACCTGACCCAGAGCTTGATGATCTATTTTTGCTCTAAATATTATTCATCTCTGAGAAATCTCTGTTCGAAAAGTTCAGCTATCTCTCTCGCACTCATATGTCATGTGGTAGATCTTCTACTTCGCTTTAAGGAGGCTGCTCAGGCTCTTTGCGGGGCGGGCGGCAAGAGGAGAACGCATATGCTTAAACACGGGCGCCTGTAACGGCTGCCAACCCCGAGCAATCAGATTTTCGGCTACGTAAAGTCAATAAATTTCAGCTAATAATTATGTGGAATGCACATAATTGACTGTTTAGAAATGATATTAATATTTTTTGTGTATTTATATCGCGAGTAAGTTATTAACCAAGTTGAAATGTGGCAAACGCACTATTTAGTTCTCAGTAACTGGTAGCACTGAGCTCAGATACGAACGCAACATCGTAAACGCGTAGCTGTCGAACAGCAAGTACAACCTGGAAAGCGACGAAAAAAATTGTTGAGCGGAAAAATGAATGGGCAGTCGAGGGACGACGCGTAATTGATTTGAAGGTTATGTCGAAACACATGCACTACAGCTTCTGTAAAGAATGATTCCAAATATTTGAATACTCTTTATGAAATCGCGGTAAGAATTTTATAGGAAGGAGGCAATAGTTTGTGCGTTTCAAATTTTGGCGCCTATTCAAAATGGCCGACTTGACAGCAGTGTCGCCTCGTGCCGTAGGGCGCTTTATCGGTTAACGCGATCAGCTGAAATTTCCTGTTTTTCTCGATCGGACATCGACTGTTTTTCTTGGAACACAATTTTCAAAAACGGCACGCAGCATAACTCCACCAATTCCCATTCTTTTCACTCAGAAAAAATCGATGCATTTCTTTTAAAGTGAGCAGTTTTTTCAAAATTTCATTTAAAAAATCCCTACGTAGTCCCATAGCTAATAATATATAGATTATAATTTTTGTTTGGTTTTTGTTCCAGGTCTCATACTCTACGAGAAAACTGTCCTCCCGTGCAGCTATTTGGAAAAAAAAAACACTTTTTTCAAGATGGGCTCTGTCGCCACCCTTTTGTATGGAAATTATAATTTAAAAAAATGGTATACTTTAATATGTGTTGAATAATATTTACCATGGTAACTCGAAATCCTTAGACTTTGTACAAGGTAACGTAGGTTAGATATGTTCCTAACGAAGTGACCTATCACCCCCTTAAGGCTTTGCATCGATCTTCCTAACACCCTGTATATTCAATAATCAGCCATCAAGATTTGATAAAAGTTTACGAATCTTGGCTGGCAAATGAAGAGCATTGCTGTATTGTACTAAATATTAGCTGTGGCAATACTAAATATTAATTTATGGTAATAATAAATAATCTCGTGGCATAAATGTAAATAGGCAAAATTATGGCTGATTCAAAATTTCCTTCCGACTTGCATAAAACATTCTCTGACGCAATTCTTCCATAATAATAATCGATAATGGTATGTATACTTTTTCAAGTTGGTAACAACACAAAAGTTTTACTTTTTCACGCAATAAAAATATATAACTGCATAATTTTGCCCTTTAATTGCATATTTTATGAAAAATCAGCATTTACCGAATAAAACTATATCTCGTATGCTTTTTTTTGAGGTTTATTGAAAAAAATCGTAAACCGTCGTTTGACTCAATTGGACCTCTCCAACCTCCTTAAATTTGATCGATTCCGTCCGGGATTCTAGTGACCTCGAGTTGCAGTATTTAGAGATGTGATAAAAACTCGGCCAACTTTGTTTCCCATGGCTTTTGCACGGGGTTTCCCATTGTGGTTCAGGAGAATAATCGAGAGAATAGGGAGAATGTCGAATCTTGCGATTTTCAAATACTGTTCGTTAATGTTACGAATTGTTCTATTTGTTACAAAATCTCTCGCAAGCAAGAGGTTCTAATATTTCAATATCATGAAGTTCAACATGGAGGAACAAATTGACAAAATTCGGACGGAATGTACCTATAATAGATTGTCACTTTTATCGACTACTTTCATAAAGCACAACAGCCCCATGTGAATGAAAGCACGCAGTCTTGATGAAATTGAAAAAGCAAGGGACATTCTACTTTAAATTAAGGGGTTAGGCTACTGTTAAATTTTTTTTAACCGTTCGCTGCTTGAGGCAACTCAAATTGAAGAGGAATATCGAACATATGGTGTACGAATCGCAGATTGAAGAGAAACTTATCGTTACAATAATATAGGGTGTCTCAAAATGACCTGACATTTTAATTTATTAATAAAACGTATTATTTGTTTGAAAAGTACGAATATTTTAATTTCAATATAAAGTACAGACATGGAGGCTATGTGTGGAACACAATATCCGATAAATGGCCGCCTCGTCCCTGTTTGCAAACGTTCACTCTTTTGACGAAATTATCAATAACATTTTGGCATAATTGCGGATTATTTTTATTAATGGTGCGTCCCATTGCTTCCTTGAGCTTCGAAATGGTCTGTGGATCATTCGCATACACTTTTCCTTACAGAAAACTCCAAAGAAAGGAGTCCAATGGCGTCAAATCGTACGATCTTGGTAGCCAATTCACATCGTCGCGGCGCGAGATAACACAACCATGAAATTTCGTCTGCAATAACTATGCAGTAACGATGCAGTGAATAATAAGTTTTATGCGTTGCTCGCCTGTGTAATTTTTCATGACTAAACCTCAACACTTCCTGATGCCAGTTGTCAAAGATCAGTACTCTATGTTCGCCACAAAATAATGGCGCGCAAATAAAAATAGTAGTTTAGTCTTGACCGACGTTTTTCTTCTTAACATCTCTTTTCATTAGTTATTAAAAATAATAATTTTATTTTTCCTCGAAAAAACAGAACAAAAATTCAAACATTTTTTTGATGATTGAAACCCGACACTACGAAATAGCTCGCTCAAGTCTTAGCCAATATTATCTACTTCAACAAAAATATACCTTTAGGCAAGGAAAAAAATTCTGATTTTCATAATTATTTTTTAAAACGAAAGATTTCTTCACCATTTTTTACACTTAGGATATGTTTTATTATTACTTTTGGCTGTCACATGGTTTAAAAAAAAATTAATCTTTAAAAATGGCGGAGGTATGGCACGGTCTTCTAAACTGCATTTTCAAAACTGGCGTGATGTATAGCTAAAAAACTGATCGACCGATTCTGATGGAATTGGGTATGAATCTTTCTAACCTTATTGTGTAAAAAGATTATCATAAATATTTTTTTAAATAAAAAAAGAGTATTTTATTGCAAAATGTAGTCATCTTTTCGGAAAATTCAATCTTTTAGTTCCAAAGCGTATCATTCCATCGATTTCCAACATTTCTCACTTTTTCTTGATTCATATTCTGCGCATGGGCGTTAATGAAAGAAAAATCTTCGTTGGTTTTTTCGGGTTAAGGGGCCAGTCCACTTTGAAAATGCCAGGCAATCGATTTTTTTGTACTGTTTTCGAAAGTACATATTTACATTCAGAAATATTGTGCCAAAATTTTATGAAAATCCGAGATCTAAGTATTTTTTTTACCTGAACGTCAGGACCGCATTTCGTCTACCTGAGCGTACAGCGCGCTCGGCCGATCATAGTATAAACTTCAAACGTGTTTTTTTCTCGAAACAACGTTTTCAAAATCTAGCTCCATCGTATCTCTGAAACTAATAAAGCGATTCGCTTGAAATTCGAACCACATATTGTAAACATGATTCGCAACAAGATGACCCTCGATGGATTTAAAATTTTGATTTTTACTCTTGTTTTTTACGAAAAACTTCGACAAAAACGCGTTTTTCAATAGTTTTTTCGTTTTTCATCTGCCATTTTTTTATTTTTTGATAAAACTTCATATTCAAGGGTCATTTTGTAGTTGGTGTCATACTGAATCTAATGGACTTTGATTTTTTGGTTTCAGACTCGCCCTTGCCGAGTTGTGATGGAGCTCAGCTAGCCCACCTATTTTTGAGGCATTACGTTAAACTATCGTTTTTGTACTTAAAAATGAATAAAAATGAATAAACATTTTTTTGTGTATTTCAAGACTTTATTTATTAAGCCCAACAACTTTTATATTCATATCTTTTATAAAATCCTCAAAAAAAATCGCGAAAGTAGCCTTTTTTCGTGGCTCCAAAGTGGACTGGCCGCTTAAGGCGGTCGCCCATGAGAAAGGCCGAAAAATCGAAAAAAAATTATTTGCACAGATTTCAATAAATGTGTGTGTGTGTGTGTTATATATACCCGGCATAGCAAACTAATGGTGAGTCCACATTTTCTTTGTGTAAATCGTACTTGAACTTTTAAACGCGTTTTTCTGAAAACTGTATTTTTCAAATTGGCTTCCATGATATCTCCAAAAACTGTCGAACGGATTTCGCTAAAATTTGTCTGGTTTAGTCAGTACTTTAGTAGAAAAAGTTTTAAAAAATGTCGAAACTTGGATCTTAACTTTTAAAGCCGCGCCAAAAATTGAATCTTCGATATCTTTACTCTAGCTCCGGCGATAGGCTCAGGTCTACAAATTGAAATGCCGTTTAATTTTGTTATTTCAGATGAGCAAAACCTCCGGAATCACGGCAGCCGTCAACCAACTTTTTTTACACGTGAGTGTTTTCCGAACGGCATAAAGTCGATTCAACTCGTCATTTTTGTTTGATAAAATTCTGATGGACTGTGAAAATATTAATACATGTGTGGTGAAAATTCCAAGATAGTGTGTTTTAATGGTTCATAAAAAAAAAATCTCAAAAAAAAGCTGCCACATGGGATGACCCCGTGAATCCCGCCGACGCGACGTGTCACGCCGTCTGACAACATCCGCCGCACCGAGTTTAGAAGACCGCGCCATACTTCCGCAATCTTTAAAGATTTGGAAAAAATACCATGTAACAGCCAAAAGTAGTAATAAAACACACCCCAACTCTCAAAAATGGTATAGAAATCTTTTTAAAAAACCACAAATAATGAATATCAGCATTTTTGCCTCGCCTAAAGGTATCTGCCCCCTTCAAAATATCTACTTCCAGTATTTTGGCGTACTAGAGGGATAACACCACCCTAGCGGCAGAAAATAAGGCCTAACTTTGACAATTTATTTCGGGAGTATGAAAAAAGGAACAGGATTTCTTTCGAGAGGGTTCATTTAACACATATTAAAGTATAAAAAAAAAATTCCTATAATTTTCACACGAAATGGCGGCGACAGAGCCCACCTTGAAAAACGTGTTTTTAACAAATAGTTTCACGGAAGGACGGTTTTCTCGTAGAGTATAAGACCTGGAACAAAAACCAAAAAAATATAATCTACATATTATTAGCTAAAGAACTATGTAGGGATTTTTTAAATCAAATTTTGAAAAAATGGTGCATTTTAAAAGAAATAAATTGATTTAATTCCCAAAAAATAAGCAGTAAATTGTTTATAGAAAAAAAAGTTTACATTCAATCAAAAAACGGCTACGTACTCCCATAGAGAATGTAATTATGAAGCTACTATAACATTTTCAAATCGATCCATGTAAAGGTGTTCGAGTAATCCGTCCTTCCAGTTTGAAAAAAGTGGTTTCGAGAAAAACGTGTTTAAAGTTGTACGAGGCGCCTGAAAGAAGTCCGAGGCGCTGCGGCAAAATCGATAATTGAACCTTTAAAAAACAATTTTTCGCTACAGGACCAATTGCATATTGTTTTTATCACCCCAAAGTATTTTTTAATCCAAAAAGAACAACGATTTTTTCAAAATCCTAGAGTGGTGTTGTCCCTAAAGGCGTTACCCCCACTTGTAGCGCAAAAAAGGCCTTTTTCATGAATTGTTTAAAAGAAAACTACAAAACTTTTTTAATCGATCAATATACCATCTTGAAGAACACATCTTGAAGAACTTTCAGTAATTTTTTTATTGAAAAATATTACATTGTTTAGTGGCAAATGGCCGTCAATGAAATAATGTTTTTATATACACGGTTTGCGGTGACCAACATTGCGGCGAAGTGGATCATCTGAAAAAAAAATGCGGATGGATTTAGTCAAATATAAGTATAAACTAGTCTTTAATCGAAGGATTTTAAAAAATATTCATTTTTCACAAAATGGCGGACAGTTAAAGTTAATGGTTCGATTTTAACGAAAAAAAACGGACGTTTTTGGCTATAAAACGGCCATGTTTTTTCGAGAAAAAAAAATCGAACGATTAAAGACTACATTTTTGTGTATTAAATAAGCCTGCAAAATTTCAAGAAGATCGGTTCATTAGTGTTCGAGTAATCTTGGTCACCGACTTCAGAAATGCCATTTTGAGAAAAACGCGTTTGAAGTTTCAATTTCAGTTTACACGAAGAAAATATTTTTTTTTGTAAACTTACATAGAGTCATCTATTCCGGGCCCGTTTTTATAAATTCCAGTCTATTATATGAACGTTGTGAATGCCAGGTATACGACTCTTTTCATCGAACAATGCATTGAAGGTTGGAGGGAGGGTCGAGCGCGCCAGACGGCAGACTAGCCGGTCGTTTACACAACGGATTCTTCTCTTTCAACGTTCATATCTCAGTCAATTTTGTTTAGATCGACTTGAAATTTTCAGGACATATTCTCAGATACTTATACTTCAAAAATGCAATTAAAAAAAAATCGATTTTTTCAAAATCGCAAGTGGAGGTAACCCCTTAAGCATATTCACCATTACTTTTCGATCATCTTTGAGTGCTTGGCGTCAAAACGATGCTGCGTCCGAGGAAACCGTGGACCACTCGGTCCCCATTCTTTTTTACTTTGATACCCACCATATCCCATTAGTCTTTCACATCTTTACGGTTGTAGAACTTCCAGCAAACCGATTGCATTTGAACGGTAAAGAGATCGGTAAATATGTTGAATCCCTGCGCTATCAAATATCGGCCGACTTCTTTTTTTACTATCCTTATCAGTGAAAAACGGCACGACAATTAATATTCTGGAGGAAAAGGTCCACAAACTAAAACAAACTTTGCTTGAACGATAGTACTAAACCCAAACAGACAGCGTACATCTGCGATACAGCAGTTAAGTAGTAACATCATTTTGTTGGGTTTGTATTCTACAGACACTGATAATATGTCTGAGTTCATTCGGGTTGGTTTGTTACCAAGAAATCATCATACTCGCAGAGTATACTCTGAAATAGGATGGATAAGAAGTTGAAAGAATTTTCAGTAGGCGATAACACAAGCATAATACAGTGGAATTGGAACAAGGCGATGACCAAGAGCTGAGTCATATTATAACTGCGGTTGTTTTTTTTCTTCAGGTAAACTTTTTGCATAATGCGGTATATCCACAAGATAAAAAAAAGGTAGGGATGCTGCGTCGAGCTAACGGAGAGTAGGGACAATTGTCAGTTGGGCAAATGAGATTGACTTGCCTTGGTATATGCCATTCTTATTATTGCGTATAGACATGACTCACATACGTATAAAGATACACTCACTCACCGTATATATATATATATATATATATATATGTACATATACGGTGAGTGAGTGTATCTTTATACGTATGTGAGTGTGTGTGTGTGTGTGTGTGTGTATATATATATATATATATATATATATATATATATATATATATATATATATATATATATATATATATGATTGCATGTACTGCAAAGTGTATCGGGAAGGGGACGCGTAGAGGGAATAATAACGTACGGAAGTGACTGACGAGAATGCGGAACAAGGTGATCATCCTGACGTTTTATAAATTAGTTTTGAAACGTCATAAGATTCTTGATGACTTGCTACCTACGACTTATAATCATAAATAATAGTAATAATAACAAGAATTTAAGAAAGCTGAAACGGAAGTGATAACGATATTTTGCAGTTTCTCTATAGTGAGTCCCGGAAAAATCTAAGTAATTCGAGCAAATTAATCGCGTGCATTTCTCAATTAACCCAACAATACAGCCACATATTGCTATGGAATAACAGTCAGGTGGAAGATCGACATGTGGCAAATGATTTTGTACAAAGGAATGACGTGGAGCCAGGCTCCGTTCAATATTGTTTGCATATTTGGAAACGATGTATGGATAGAAAGGGTGATACGGACAGAGAGCGTTTATAAAGGGTGTCTCAAAATGACCTGACATTCGAATTTTTTTAATAAAACGTGTTATTTATTTGAAAAGTACGAATATTTTTATTTTCAATATAAAGTACAAATATAGAGGTTATGTGTGGAACACGATATCCGATAGGACTCCGATAGGTGGCATAACGACATGGACTTGAGCGGCTTTCTTTGTACAAGATGGCGGAACCTGCCACACTGCGGGGGAAACAATGCAGTTATCGCAGACGAAGTTTCATGGTCGTGTTATCTCGCGTCGCGGCGATGTAAATTGGCCACCAAGATCGTGCGATTTGACGCCATTGGACTTCTTTCTTTGGGGTTTTCTGGAAGGAAAAGTGGATACTGATGATCCACAGACCAGTCCGGAACTCAAGGAAGCTATTGGACGCACCATTAATAAAAGTAGTCCGCAATTATGCGAAAATGTTATTGAAAATTTTATCAACTAAGTGAACGTTTGAAAACAGGGACGAGGCGGCCATTTATCGTATATTGTGTTCCACACATAACCTCCACGTTTGTACGTTATATTAAAATAAAAATATTCGTACTTTTCAAATAAATAATACGTTTTATTAATAAATTAAAGTGCCAGGTCATTTTGAGACACCCTATATAAAGGGTTCGGGAATATTAAGGGGGTCGGAGCGGCCCAGTGAAGTTAAATGACGGTTTATACATTTTTTTCACTGAACCTCAAAAAAATGCATACAAGGTATAGATTTATTCTATAGATGCTAACTTTTTATGAAAAATATTATACAATTAAAGAGGGAAATTATGCATTTTGATATTTGTATTATGTGAATAAGAAATACTTTGGTGTTACTACCAACTTGAAAAAGTATAACATTATCGATGATTATGATGAAAATACTGCGTCAGTGAATGTTTTATACACCTGAGAATGAAATTTTGAATAATTTATAATGATGTCTATTTATGTTTATGTTACGAGATTATTTATTATTGCCATTAGCTAATGTTAAGTGTGGCCGCAAATACGGCAACTTCGCGGGCAGCGAGGTTGGCAGCAATGCTCTTTATTCGCCAGCCAAGATTCTTAATCTTTTATCAAACCATGATGATTCAAAATTGAATATATGCGGGATTCTCCGTCAATTCAGCCACTTTTTTTTCGACCATCTCAGATCTGCCCCAAAATTGGTTATATCAAAGTACTACTAAAAGGCATTCTATGCGAATTTTTTTCAGATTTTTTAATTCAACATTTTAGAAAGTGCCGTTTTTTTTCCAAATGAATATATCTCGGAAACTAGAAGTAACTGAAAAAAAATGTCTCTACATAAAAGTTGTGGTTTTGTGTTAGCTTTCGAGCGGATGACTTGAAATATTGTTTGCGTTCCGGTAACGCTGATTTTTTTACCAAAAAAGGGGGAAATAATTTTTTAATTAAAAAAACAGCCGTTTTTTTTGGCTGAAAAAATTACAGTCTTCCAGTATGTCTGACGATATCGCAAAAAATCGCCAGAGTGGCACAGAGCGAGGTTCCGGTATAAAAAAATTAATTTGTGTGGTTTAATTTTTTTCACCCTAGAACCTCGTTCCGTGCCACTCTGGCGATTTTTTGCGATATCGTCAGACATACTGGAAGACTCTGTAGTTTTTTCAGCCAAAAATAATGGCCGTTTTTTAATAAAAAAATTATTTCCCCCTTTTTTGGTACAAAATCAGCGTAACCGGAACGTAAAAATTATTTCAAGTCGTCCGCTCGAAAGCTAACACAAAACTACAACTTTTATGTACAGACATTTTTTTCAGTTACTTCTAGTTTCCGAGATATATTCATTTGGAAAAAACACGGCATTTTCTAAAATGTTGAATTGAAAAATCTGAAAAAGTGCACATAGAATGCCTTTTAGTAGTACTTTGATATAACCAATTGTGGGGCAGACCTGAGATGATAGAAAAAAAAGTGGCTGAATTGACGGAGAATCCCTCATTTATGGTTTACGATAGGCAAGATGTTTTTTTTCTAAATGTTTACAAAGTTTTAGTTGGCGTTAATCCATTGTTACAAATGGTTTATCTTGGTGCTAAGTAGCCAACGAAATTTCACCACCCATAGTGTGAACGTCTTGCCCATCTAACCGCACGTAAAAATACATACATTCAACTATTTTTTATCTCGGGTGTTTTATGGTGAATTTTTTTTAATTCGCAAAGACTCATTATGGCCTAGGCAATAACATATATTTTTATGTTCTTTCAATCTTGGATTGTGGCTAACGCTCTAACCTCCTTAAGGGGTTAGGCTACTGGGACGATCTGGAAATCAGGGTTATTTAAGAGAATTAATTTTGAAGGAATAAGTAAGGTGATTGAAAAATCGTTTGGTCATTTATTTGGATGTACATTAACAAAGTTGTGTAACAAATTTCAGTTTAAAAGTGTAATAATTAAAAAAGGTATAAACAATCTCGTGAAGGACCCCTGAACGTGAGTGGTTTGACGGTGTATTTGATTTTGGCCACTCGGTTGAACTGAAACAAAAAAACGAGTTTTTTTCTTAAAATAGATAATATTGGTTTGATCGACAAGATTTGACTGACCAGTTTTTTTGTTTATCATGTTTCAATAATCAAAAATAGATCTTTGATTTTTTTTCGCTTTCTCGAGCAAGAATTACATAATTATTGTTAATAACTAATAAAAAAAAGGTGAAGAAGAAAATCATCCATCAAGACTAAACTACTATTCCACTGAAGAATTGTACCAAATTTCAAGTCAATCCGTTCATCAGATGTCGAGAAATCGTGTACACCGTTTTGAAAAATATACTTTCGAAAAAAAACGCGTTTAAAGTTTTGATATCAGCTCTATCGTTGTCATCGTAAGTTTATCTTCAATCTAAGATTCCTGCACCATATGTTGGACCTTCCTCTTCAATTTGAGTTGCCTCAAGCGACGAACGGGCGTTCGTCATTTTCACAGTAGCCTAACCTCTCAAAGATTGATATGACAGAAATAATTGAGTTTGCTTCAATGATGCACATTGTGATGTTGATTGTGGCTCAAAAATCCAAACCGCTGTTGGTTTTTGTTGCATGACCCGTTAACAATTACGGGATGCTTCATTTTCGACTGTATGTTTCTGCAAGTCGACGAGGCAACCTCTCATGATAAGGTTGGAATGCGAATTGTGTAATGAACTGCAATGCATATCAAGGCTAAAGGCATATACCGACCGAGCCGGAATGAGTGGGAGAGGCGTTGTTGTTTTGTACTTTCTCAGTTTTTTGTTCTTCAAGCAACCTGATATATTTCGGAAAAAAGTGAAACACGCCTTTCTCTCTGCGAAAAGGATGTCTTCTCGTCAAGATAAAGAATGTATCTTAACATTGGCTCGAAACTTGAACCGTTATCGAAGAAAAATGCCATCCAGAAGCACTGCATTTTTACCGATCGAAGACTGCATTTTTACCGATCGAAGATAATCGTCACCTAATGGGCTACCATCGATAATATAAAAAAACAGTTTCAAAAAATCGATTTGTTATTAATTTATAATTATTAGCTTCTTTAAGGGTAGGGTAAACATAATCTCCCAAATTTTCAAACCGATGGTTTTCTTATAGATGGTTAAGGCCTCAGGCCACCGTAACGCGTATAAAATCATGTGCAAATTTAACAATTTTTTTTCGTATGAAAAAGTGATTCACTCATAAAATTAATTACACGTCTATTTAATATGAACATCAAGCTGTTAGAAAATATATATTTTTTTTCGATGTACAAAATGGCCGACAACTAATATTTTCTTTTATCTTTTTTTTAGGCGCTCCGCGGCGTGACATTTAGCATCTACAATTTTTTACTTAGAACAAAAAACGAAAATTCTCGTCAATCTACATTAGAATACCTAGAGAAGTACGTAGGGAATTTAAAAAATATTGTTTAATTCAAAAGTTGTAGGTATTTGAACTTAAGAAATGATTTTTCAGTGAAAAATTTCGTTATAACTGCTCATAAACTGCTCATAAAATGAAAAGTTTTCGATTAATCAGAAATTCCGTACGTACTTCTCTGCGAAATGCAATTAGGGACATAACTTTTAAATTTGTAGTAAATCGAGTGAAAATTGTTGAAGTTATTTGTCACGCCAAGTGGAAAAAAGCTGTTTCGAGAAGTTTCGAGTAGTCGGCCATTTTGTACATCGAAAATACATTATATATATTTTCTAACAGCTTGATATTCATACTAAGCAGATGTGTAATTAATTTTATGAGTGAATTAGTTTTTCATAGGAAAAAAAATTGTTAACATCGCACATGATTTTATACCCGTTACTGTGCCCCTTAAGTATTTTAGGAAAAAATGAAGTATCAGGCCTTGTAGAATTCCCTGACGCAGAGCTCGAAGATTTTCTCTTGTCCTAAATATTATTCATCTCTGAGAAATCTCTGTTCGAACATTTCACAAATCTCTCTCGCACCTATATGTCACGTGGTACATCTTTTATTTCGCTTTAAGTCGAAACGAGAGGTGTATTTGTTTTGGAGCTGATATGATAATATTTAGTTGTAAGCAAAAAGCAAGTAACCAAAAGTTTAAACTCGTCCGTTTCGAAACCGATTTTTTTTTCAAATGTCCTTCCAAGGTCAAATTTCCATACATTTTTGCAAAATATTGTAAAATTGTTTGTAATTCATATTTTCATGACCTTTGTTTATTTAAAAAATGTAAGAGAGTGTCCTTTGGCCAACAATTTTTTTTTAATACATAGGTACGTCTCAATATTTTATCTTTAGAATAAAAAAAACATCACCGCGGAGGGCTTTACTGAAACCGATGGCTTCGGACAAACAACGAGTGTGCCACCATTTTGTATTGGAAAAATTGGAAACATTTGTTTTGTACTCTTTATTGCACATATGACTAGCACGATGATAGGTGAACGGTCTTTTAGCCGTCCTTGAAGCGCGTTCATTACGGTGTATCGTATTCTGGCAAGGACCCAAGGCTAACAGTAGAATCGATACGAACGTGTTGATACAATAAAACTGGGAAGAGTTTGAATTGAACGCGTACGTCAAAACCGATCAGTTGGTCGTTTTTGTTCGCTTATTCTGCATAAATCGAATGTAGAGTATCGCAGTTAATTTTTTGCAAGAGTTTTTTTCCAGCAATGTATACGAAGTGAAGAATGAATAAACGTGCGATGTCATAATTCTGAGAACAGGAAAGTTAGGTGCAACGTCATACCGACCGAGCGACCATGAGTGCGAGAGAGATAGCTGGTTTATAGATTCCCAGTGTTTTACGAGACGGCTGACATTTCGGCAAAGGTAAGGACGTGTGACCCATGTCCTTAAGGGCATGTACAAGGTCAACATAACCTCACAAATTTTCCATCCCAATTTTCTCCTAGATGGCTAAACTTTTTAGGAAAAATAAAGCATCAGGCTCTGGAGAATTCCCTGACGCAGATCTTGATGATTTCCTTTTGCCCTAAACATTATTCATTTCTGAAAAATCTCTGTTCGAAAATGTCAACTATCTCTCTTGCACTCATATGTCACGTGGTAGATCTTCTACTTCCCCTTAAGGCCGGAGCCTGAATTAGAAGGTCCAAAAAAGCGTTTTTCGGGAATTTTTTTAGAAGGGAAAAAAACAAATGAGCCCAATAAACATTGAGGTATCTTTTCATGTATATTGGAAATGTATTCAAAAAATGTTTCAACATGAAACAATAAATAACTGCCGATTTATCAGCCTATTCCATGTGCGTCTTGCCACGCAGTCCACAACCAGTGGGAAAGATGCAGCTCGTAATTCTTGACGGTAACAAAAAACCGATAAAATGTTCAATTATCATATATTTTTCTCCTTGGTGAATTAAGAAAAAGCTGAAAAAATCGTGAAATTGTAACTTTTCTCAGATTAAAAAAAAATATCTTCTTCAACGACGAAAAAAATACTTTTTAATCGACTTTTTTAATTCACTTAGAAGAGATTTTCATACTGAAGAAAAAAACTCTGGTTTCATTCAATAGGTCGTTTAGTTTTTTTTTGCTATCACGCGCGCCGATTTGGAAAAATCGGGAAAATGAAAACTGGAGAAAACGCACTTCAAAGGTTTCAATAGGAGGGAATATCAATATCAAATATCAATCGCTTCTCTCTTTTTGGCCTTGTATCTTCGAAAATATTTACAATTAGCCTCTGTAACTTTCTAAATATATACCTTGATATTTTATCTATCGATTAAGGAGGTTGGAGCGTTAGCCACAATCGAAGGTTACATTTAATAAAAAAAATACACGTTATTGTTTACACTATACTGAGTCTTTACGAATTTTTTGAACTTTTTTCACCACCAAACACCAGATACAAAAAATAGTTTACTGTGTGTAATTTAACGTGCGATTAATGGGCAAGACTTCCACACTAAAGGTTATGTATTTTTTTTTGACATTTAGCACCAAGATAAACTATTTCTAACAATTGATTACCGTAAACTGAACCTTTGTGAACATTTAGAATAAAAAAATCCTCATCTTGCCTATCGTAAACCATGGGCCAATAACCTCGTGACGTAAATATGAATTTGAATTACTCAAAATTTCATCGTGAATTGTACAAAACATTCGTTGTCGTAGTTTTTTTTCACAATAATCATCGATAATGTTATACTTTTTCAAGTTGGTAGTAACACAAAAGTTCTTCTACTTTACGTAATAAAAATATTAAAATTCATAATTTTGCCCTTTAATTATATATTTAAAAAAATTAGCATATACAGAATAAATCTGTACCTCGTATGCATTTTTTTGAGGTTCATTGAAAAGAAAATGAATAAATCGTCATTTGACTCAACTGAACCGCTCCAACCTTGTCAAAGGTAATCCTATTGCTTCACACTAGTCATATCACTGATCATACTTGAGACTTGCACAATTTATATTTTTAACATATGGAAAAAAAATTATTTGTAAGAACCAACATTTTCCATGTGTAAACTGTTTAAGGGGTGGGATGCAGTCAGAGGCATGAAAAAACGAGCATTTTCAATCATTTTTTTTTTATAGTAATTAAGTTTGTTTTTCAAAAGTGGTTACACAGACTTTTTATGTTATATTTCAACTTGACTTGTACAAATTTTCAAAGAAAACTATTTATTATTTATAGAAATATCGCTATCTTTGTCGGAGACCCCCTTCGGCATGTAGTGCTTTGCGGTGTTCGAGATTTCTATTTTAATATTATGTATACGCGTATTCTCGGCAAGCTTTGTATATTAGCTTATTGATTATGAATCATGCTGCAATTAGGTATCAGATAACGATATGTAAAAGAACAAGTTCTTTCCCTGTTCGAATTGTCGTTTAGTACAGTAGTGCTGTCGCTGAAAAACCCCGTTATTGAAAAAAAATAGAAGGCCAGTTTTCTTTGACAGGTGATTCTGTAGGTGCCGCGGGCGCTAAATCCAAGTCTGCCGTAAAATCGGGATGCATGGTTTTTTTAGGGGTTGGAGGGGGATGGAGGTGGATTGATGCCAAACTACAACCCCTACGAGGTCAGCGCCGTGAGTCAAAATGGTCAGAAAAATCCAGGCTTCAGTTTTGTCCACAGCGCAGACGTCGTGGCAGTTCATTTTGGGGCTGAAAAAGTGGGGTGAAGTATTGAAAAATCAGTTTTAATTCAATAACTCTTTAGAATAAATTCGTACAGTTTTTGTTCAAATAGGAACGTTGTAGCCCTTGAAAAGACGCGTCAATCAATTATTTGACCAACACTTTCCAATAATATGTTCACCCCCAAAAAAATTGTTGAAATACCATAAAAACATTGTTTATTGAATAACTCAAAAATAATCCATTTTTCGGGTATGGTCTAACCCCTTAACTGGTGAACACGCCATATGGCGGGCAGTCGAAAAAAATGTGTTATATACGAAATTTCTTAGAATTTCAATACTAAAACCCGTACTCGGGGGTTTTCGCGGTCGCTGATTACGAATCTGCACTAAAAATGTAGAAATTCAAGATAGCGGATCGAAAATGGCGAACCGAAAATGCAAAAAATCACTTGACGAGAGCGAACGTTGGTACTCGGGGGTTTTCGGGGTCGCTGATTACGAATCTACACTCAAAATTTAGAAATTCAAGATGGCGGATCCAATATGGCGAACCAAAAATGCAAAAAGTCATTTGACGAGAGCGAACGTTGGTGCTCGGGGGTTTCGAGGTCCCTGAGTACGAATCTGTACTTAAAATTTAGAAATTCAAGATGGCGGATCCAATATGGCGGACCGAAAATGCAAAGTCATTTGACGAGAGCGAACGTCGGTACTCAGCGGTTTGTGAGGTCCCTGATTACGAATTTGCACTCAAAACTTAGAATTTCAAAATAGCGGATCTAATATGGCCGACCAAAAATGCGAAAAGTCGTTTGGTGTGAGAAAAAATTGGTGCTTGGGGGCTTTCGAGGTCCCTGATTACGAATCTGCACTCCAAATTTAGAAATTGAATACATATTCATTTCTCACCTCCATCATTAGATCGCAATTCTTATACGATCCAAAGTGTGCCATGAGGAGGCTGCATAGTAGGATTTAACACTTAATTTTTGTTTAAATTTTTTTTGAATTTTTTTTTGTTTGATTTTTTTCGTTTTGTTTTTGCCAATTTTTTGCATCAAGTTTTTCCAATTCGTTTCCTTTGCAGTTTTTACGATCCAAAATATATTTTCCTCGTGTTTAGAAATTTTGTTTTGTATGAAATACTTAAAAACATGGAATGCACAAGCCTCCAAGTACCAACGTTCGCTTTTGTCAAATGACTTTTTCATTTTTAGTCGGCCATATTGGATCCGCCATTTTGCAATTTTAAGTTTCGAGTGCAGATTCGTAGTCAGGGACCTCAAAAACCCCTGAGTACCGACGTTCGCTCCCGTCAAATGACTTATTGGATTTTTGGTCCGCCATATTGGATCCGTCATCTAAAATTTCTAAATTTTAAGTGCACATTCGTAATCGGGGACCTCAAAAACCCCCGAGTACCAACGTTCGCTCTCGTCAAGTAATTTTTTGCATTTTTGGTCCACCATATTGGATCTGCCATCTTTAATTTCTAAACTTGGAATGCCGATTCGTAATCAGCGACCCCAAAAACCCTCAAGTACCAAATTTCAAGTTGATAGTAAGAAAAAAATAGTCTACCAGAAATGTCCACTTCACTCTTAAATCCTTTACCAGTGAAGGGGTTAAATGTACGAAATGTGGAGAACAATTTTCTCTATATTTGCATTTCTATGGACCAACCTTAAATTGTGCTTTTTTCAACCTCTCTCGGGAGTTGAAAATAAAACATGAAATTCTGGGAAAACTATTGACCGCACGAATTCGCCGCGATGGAACAATTTGTAGCTTGAACCCTCAGCTACATTTCGGTCCATAGCGTTAAACTCGTATCTCTTTATTTTTGGTCGATAGTTTTCCCAGAATTTTATTCTGAATTTTCGACCACCGAAAGGGGTTGGAAAAAGCAAAATTCAAGGGTTGTCCATAGAAACGATACTATAGAGAAAATTATTCTCTACATTTCGTACATTTGAACCATTCCCAAAAAATAGATTGTTTTTGAGTTATTCAATAAACAATTTTTTTGATATTTCAACAATGTTTTTGGGTGTGAAGATATTATTGGAGAGAGATGATCAAATGCTGGATCGATGCGTCTTTTCAAGGGTTGTAACTTTGCCATTTGAACAAAAATTGTATGAATTTTTCCTAAAGAGTTATCGAATTAAAACTGATTTACAAAATTTCACCCCACTTTTTTACCCCCAAAATTACCTTTCACGACATTGACGCTGTGGACAAAAATAAAGCCCGGATTTTTCTGAACATTTTGTCTCCTGACGCCGACCTCGCAGGGGTTGTACTTTAGCATTAATTCCGACTTTTAGGCAAACTTGGATTTAGCACCCGCGGAACCTACACAATTACCAGCAAAAAAACTAGCCTTCTTTTTTTTCGATTCCAATAAACAGCGCGACTTTACTGGTTAGCATGCCTTGAATTATTTTGGCGTACGCAAACTAGAGATGGATGAAATGAGGCGAGACAGTATCTTTTTAACTTGTTTCGCCTTTTGTTCTTTTCATCGCACTGCTCCCCTCTAAATTCCATTTCATTTTCTCGCCGGTCTAATATTCGCAATCAACTTCACTCCGTCTCTGGCGCTCCCTCGTTACGTTTCCGGTTTGCGAGCCAGTCTACTTCGGGACTCTCGCTTTACAAGGCTTTTGTAATATTTTCTGATCACGTCTGGGATGTACATGAACTTTAAAAAGTGACGAGTTCGTGCTTCCGGAATATTGAAGCCATTCACATTTACTGGATTGTGAGAAAGAGTGTTGGGGAAGAGAGGCGAGAAGAGAGGGCGCACAGATATACCATAAGGAATAGGCACGTAATAGGGCATTTTTTCACACTCTCATCCCTCTCGTCCTTTGGACCACTTGTTCCAGCTTATTTACCGGTTTTTTAACATTTCAGCAAGCGATAATCGTTCTCGACCGTTTACACGAATTCACTATACTTTTGTGCTCTCCGCCGTTTCAGTCGAATGACGCTTTCGTTTGAAAAGTTTGATTAGGGCCTAGCTAAACGTTCCGCAATTTTCAAGCTCTCGCAGAAAGAACGAAATGGATAGCTCCCTATTTATATCTCTTCGCATTCCTGTTGCCCAAAGTGAGAAAGATGTAAAAACGTCATCCCGGAATGAATATTGGTTCTTTTGGTCCCTTAATTCTACGGATCAGATCCGGTGCCAATTGCTACTTGTGTCTAGTTTGAAAATCAACGTATGGTTTCCTTTTATTTTTTATTCCGCAACTTATTTTCGTAAGAACCGTAGCACTGTGTGTTGAAAACACTTGTTAAGTTACACAAAAAGTTGCAGCAATGTGGAAATAAAAGTTTGTTTGGCGGCACTTTCTTAAAATAGTAATAAATTCATTGTTTGTCAAAATATCTTCAAATAAAAAAGAAACTAAAACTTGGCACGGTATCTATAAATTGTGTGTAAAATCCTAAGCTCGTCATACCGATAGTTTCATCAGAAAAAAAATATTGAAAAATAAATAGTAAGACTTATCTTCGAATTTTATCATTGGTGAGAACGATGCATGAGAAACCGGTTCGAAGTTGTCCGTGGTTGACTAAAATGGACTGTGTGAACTAATTCAATCTTGTGATTTAATTAGAGCTTAAAAGATCGAGTGCACGACGTTTCATTGTTATACGTTATTATTTATTTACACTTATTCCTTTTTAACCCTCGAACCGAACACTATTTTTCGGCACCTGCTAACATAATACATGGGCCATTGACGTCCGCGAAATATTGAATAACTTTAAATATCATGAAAAATTCTGAACAAATGCATAGGTGTTCTTTATAGTTTCAACTATAAGTTCAATCAATAATAATATCATAACATTAATTATGGATGGTTAATTTAATCGTTGAAAAAAAATACAGGAAGTGCACCGTAATTTAGAGGAATTCATCATTTCTTGTCAAGTAACTTCTTTTGAAAAATTCGGGTGGGGATCGGAAATTCGAACGATCAATATTCAAAAGGACCGAAATTTCGAATTAAGTAATGGCGAACGTTCCAATGTAGATAGACAAATTTTATGATAGTCTGTAAAATAGTTAGAGGAAATTGGGATTACAAAAATCTCGAAGTTGATTTATAGCGAAAAATTTAACAAGATTCAACATTCAGATTCAGATTTAACAAAATAATGTGCGTTATAATATCGATTCGTCTGTATATATACACCAAACAATTCGAGACGTCAAATCGTCGAATTGTAAATATTACGACAGTTTACAATTTCGAATTCATTAAAGCGAAGGACCAAAAAGTCGACCAGGTAAAATAGCGATGGGCCAAAATGGCGAACGGTCCGGATAGCGAAAACTTGGGATCGAGCAATACTACTTGCGCTTCACAATGAAGATGTCAGATGGCGTTAGTGGTCAGTCGGGTCAGGCAGCCGAGGAGACTAGATAGAAGGAGTCGACACTCCCGCCTCAAACAGGTCTTTCAATCGGTCGCAGAGGTGTAATGCTCGGTTCCGCCGCAGGAGTCGCTAGTGTTCCCCAGAGTCCATAATATATAGTAATACAAAACGGCATAAGGTGAAACTGACCGTGTTATGGCGGCAAAATTGTTTGCGCCTGTCAAACACAAATATATCTGTTGTGTACACCAGCACAGCAGCTATCGAACTATGTGTATAATAATGGAGATGACTCCTCGCGAGTCAATGTGATAAAGGGAAAGAGTAAACACTCTAGGTAGGAATTATAAAACAAATTTCAACTATTGATTGCAGTAAATTAAAAAATATATTCTTCCATGTTCTTTTTGTTCGAGTTCTTTTGGGATCGGACGAGTTCTTTGATTGGTTGAAACTGCTTCAATCCGCTCGTACAACCAGATACCTGTACGAATGCAAAAGAAAATAGTTTAAAACTACCGAGGCTCGAACTCAGGACCTTCAATACAGTAATCTAGCGTTCTACCAACTTCGCCACACAATCATTTGCCAATAAATATAATCTCATATTTAAGTAATTGCCGCGCTTGGGGTTCAATTAGGCTTGACGGCTTGTTCGGTTGGTTTATCGCTTAATTTAATTCATATTTAGCTTCATTTTTAAACGTAACTAGCAAATAACGTGTTTTCATGGGTATACATACAATAAGCACGTATTGAAAAGATAACCCCAGCATATAGAGCCAACATTCCCGCATTCGCCCGGTTTCTTGCATGTACATGCTATTATTATTATTATTTTTTTTTTTTACATTCACCTACCTCCGGGGGTTAGGCTCGGTCTTAACCTAGACCGGAACAATAACGCTGGGCGGCACTCGAGGGCGGCACTCGATTATTATTATTATTATTGTACAGGAAAACAGAATAACGCGCATCCGAATAATAAATACATTACAAGATACATTAGGGTTGGTCTATCGCTTTATTCGCGTTTTATTATAATTAGCTATATTTTTAAACATAACGGGCAAATCATAAGTTTCCATAGTAAAATAACTCGTGCTGTACTTATTATATAATAAGCCCATGTGAATAAAACAACACGAGTTGTTTCATTAATATTATTTATATTTTATTGATTATATATATGTACACAATATTATTATATATTATAATAGAAGGAATCCCCCACTTGGGTGTATTATCGTTCGGGTGTGCGAGAGAGAACGCGGCATGACTGTTCCAAGTGAGTACGAGAGAGAAACACGATCACCCCAGTTTTGTGATTCGTCGTTGAGGCGGAGCTCGGACCTTATGCAGTTTTGTATTACTATATATTATGGGCTCTGGGGAACACTAGCGGCGCCTGCGGCGGAACTGAGCACTACATCTCTGCGACCGATTGGAAGAACTTCGTAAAACAGGCTAGGGGCCGTATTCACAGTCAAGTCTCAAGATCGATCTCAGGATCGCCTAGCGCAAGGTCGTCCTATGTCGTTGAGACGGTCCTGAGATCTTATGTATTCACAGTCGTAAAGTAAGATCACCTTGGGCAAGAATTTGGTCCCAAGCTGTAGCTTACTTTATTTAGGACCGCCTCAGCTAAGGCAATACTTGGGACGAGCTTACACGAGATTCGGGTATTTCCGGAACAATTCCGTTAGAGCAGCCAATCGGAAAGCACGTTTAGCTGTCACGGAATCTCGTGTCGTTTCGGTTCTACTGAAGATGTATAACCCATGCTCTAGTAATCTTTTGTTTATTCAACATTTTATCCGGTGCGTGCAGTGACAACAATAATTGTGAAGCAGGAATTGTGAAGCAGGGTGCAGTGGTTTCCGAGAATGGCCACGAAGGGCAAAACCCGCAATTACACCGTAAAAGAGAAACAACTGTTCATAAAGATTGTTAAAAAATACTCGCATGTAGTAGAAAAAAAAAATCGGTAGCCAGTCTGCAAGACAAAGACGCAGCGTGGGAGAGGATCGTCGACGAGTATAACGCGTCGACGATAATTGAAGAGGAGGTAAGAAACAATTGATGCATATTTGTTTATTTTTAATGGTTTTTTCGAAAATAAATCTAATTCAAAATTTTCAATGTTTCAGAGATGCGAGAACCAACTTCGAAAGTTATGGACTAATTTAAAACAGTCTCAACGAGACGCATTGACAAAAGAGAGACAGAGCCGTTTCTTAACCGGTGGGGGTCCACCAGCGGCTCCGGCGACCATAGACCCAGAAATCAGTGCCATAGTTCCGAACCTCATGACGACGGCACCAATGCTGTTAACATCGACTCTCGACGAAGAGACGCTGATAGGTAAAAACTTATATTCAAATATATATTTAGAATAAATCTTCGCTTGCTACATATTTCATAAAAATAATTTATAAAATATATACTTTTTTATTACAGAGCGAGAGAATCTTGCAATTTGTGACGACGCGCAAAAAATACTCAGTGAGACTGTGGATGACGACGAGCTCTGTGAGGTCACAGAAGTTTCCCTAAGAGAGATTAACAATCTGCTGGTTGGAGAAGGTTCATCGGAAATGAGCCAGCTAGAATCTCAAGGTACTGATCGATCCGAGATGATTGCAAAGAGAAGACGATCGACATCGTCAACACCTGCAGGTAATAACAATCGTTTTTTAAATTGAAATTGCAGTTATTTTGATTTGCCTTTTAATTATAGGTCAGAAAGCGAGGAGAACAAAACAAAAAGGTGATTTGGACGACGACGAAAAAGATTGGAAAATTCGACGATTACAGTCCATTATTGATAAGGAAACGGGATTATTCAAACAAAAGAAGCGTGACGAAGCGGAGTTGCACGAGATCAACAAAGCCAAAAGTGCATTTGATTTGAGAGAGGCAAAAGCAAGAATTGAGCGGAGTTAGCAGAAATGAGGTTGGCGAAAGAAAAAAATACAAGAATGTAAAAGCAAGTCCATGTTTATTTTATAATGCAAAAAATAGTGAAGATTCAATTGTAACTATATTTAACTTTATTTTATGATTATTTTTTCCAGACATAGTTCAGCACAACAAGTCGGGGCGTACGTTTCGATGGACGCGAGGATTTCCACTAGAAAGCCGGAAAGCGGAGCGCCAAACTCGTTGCCTGATCAAGGTAAAAATCCTATTGGTTAAAAAAAACAGTTATCGAATTCATGCTGATTTTTACACAGAAATACGGATGGACACCAGCTCAGGTCGTGGATTACACGAGAAGGAACCGAGAGAACATTCATTTAGGTTTTTACACGCGTACAATCGTAAATATATTTCGTTTTACATTACAATTAATTATTTTCATGAAAAATTTGACATATGATATTAGCCACTCAGCGAAACATCCGTTCGATGAGGGCATCTCTGGCCACAAGCCCGTCCGCAGGCTGATAGTCAGGTGCGATTCAGCTAATACGTCGTTGAACAGCAGAGCAAGGTTGTGTAAGACGGCACAAGCCACGACGATTGCCGTCGAGCAAACGAGTTTTGTTGTCAGGCCTCTCGACAAACACGGAAATCGACGTTTCCACACGCCGTACGTTCTCTCGACGATTTGCCTCGTTCGTACCTGTATAATATTGTATCTGAAACAGAAAAATTAGAAATCAGTGTAAACATTATTTCGCTGCCAGTAAAACTAGATATTTTTTCGGACATTTATAAAATTATGGTCGATATACTCAGATAATTATTATTTTGATTCAAAAATTTATTTAAGTCAAAGAGACTCGTTTTTTAATTATTTTTAGGCTTTTTTTACATTTTATATAAATTAAAAACTTACGTCTGCTGCTCAGGCGTTTGCGGATTTTGTATCGGCGTCATCAAGAACGGCAAGCATGGGTACCCGGCGTCGCCAACAAGCAGCCCGTCGAGAGAGCCTCGAAAATACCGTGCATAGATGCGCGAGTTCTGAAATATCCGGCTGTCGTGGGCACTGCCGGGTCATTCTGGCACAATGTCCAAGAACTCCATTCTTGGCCCAACGACAGTCTGTAGAAAATAATAGTTCAATTCTTTATTTTCTCATGCGAATTTGTAGTTTTTTCAATGTTAATAAAGTAAATAATAAAAACTTGCCTGCACATTCAAGGAGAAAAATTCCTTTCTGTTTCGGAATACCTCGTCGATGTTGTAGAGACTCGTATGCACTAGCCGAATGTGCGTGCAATCGATGGCACCGTCGACGCCAGGGATTCCAATTGCTCCATTCCCATAGCCGAGCCTTTGAAACAGTTGTCGATTTTCGAATCGTACTTCGGCACTACTTGGCATTTTTATTTTCGTTCGCAATAAACTTGCCAGTAGCGTGCTTATCCGAAACACGATTCTCGACACTGTCGGCTGAGAGATTGGAGCAGTATCTCCAAGAAGAAGCTATTTATCGAAAATATGTATTAATTATAATTTTAGCGATAACCATACAATGATGATAACGAGATATTGATTGAAACAATTTTACTCACCTGGAAGCTTGCGGTGGCATAAAATCGGAGTGCCATGAGTAGCTGGAAGATGGGAGGAATCGGTAAGCCTCGGTTATTTGGCTTCGCTAAGCCGACCTCAATCAGGGGCAGAATTCCAAATCTTACGACGTCTTTCCCAAATGGGAATCGCCTCTTGAATTCGTCTCCGTTATAGTTTTCGAAAGGATTAAGACCATCACGCACGTATCGCCTGGGAATGCGTGCGTTATTCTCGATGACGAAGTCCTCTTCATTGTCAATGACTATAAAGTCAATGTCGTTAGGAAAATCCATTGTGACCACTCAACCACAATAGTTTTTTCAATTTCACTTAACCACACTTTTTCGCACCACTTGGTTTTTTATTCAAACACTTCTTTAATCACAATTTTACTCTTTAAATCATAAACGATCACGAACGATCAATTTTGGAGCACGCTACACTGGTTTTTGAGATCTGAGATCGTCTCAAGTCATGTAAATCGTCGACTTGACAAATGCCGTCTGTTTTACTCAAATAACGAGGTTATGTTGGCATTTGAGACATCTCAGAATCGACTGTGAATCTTGCACAGTAAGATCGCCTCAGGATGATCTCAAGATTCGTCTGTGAATCAGTCCTATCTTGGGTAAGGTAGAGATCTGAGTTCTGCCTCAAGGCAAACTTCGAGACGCGACTGTGAATCGAAACGCCATCTTGATATCGTCTCAGAGCGAGCTTACATTGTGAGACGCGACTGTGAATACGGCCCTAATCTAGTCCTTTAGTCCATCTCGGCGAAATATAATTCTTTTTTTAAATTCAGTACAAATGAAAGATGCAACGCATATTTATTTTAAATAATGATAATATGGAAAAGTTTAGACATTAAAAATTCTAAAACCTATTCGATGAAATATTTGTAAAACTTATTTTCTGTCTATGTCAACGTAAATCCTTCATTTTCGAATTAATTAAATTTCTTTAATTTTTTTTGCGACTTTCCAATCGATTCGTGTAGTAAGTGAGATTAAGGGTTAACATCACTGTTAATGAGTAAAAGTAAGCGTTTTTAGGATGTTTTCGGGATGGACGAAATGGTAATAGAATAACAATATTCGGGGAAATGATTAAACATATATTTGAGTATTAAACAAAAAATAATTATCCATAAATATTTAAACAAATAGCGGCACCAAAACCTTCTTGACTTTGAGGTGCTCTGCGGCACACAGCGTTGCTGGTGCAATTTTGAATCTAGAAAGAAAAATTCACTCAAGGGGAGATATACACCTAGGAGCCGGAAAAAAGGTCATTTTTGTGAATTTTTTTCAAGGAAAACTATTTGAAATTTCGGATTGGGGTTTTAATTATCTAAAAGTATATACATTCAAAAATATGTTCAATTTTCTTTATTTAAAAATATCAAAAATATACAAGGTTATTGTATGATCCTTGGAGCGTCGTAAAAAATCTGCGTATACAGTACCCACTGGCGTTTCTTCTAGAATTATTTTTAAAAAACCAAAAAGATTATTAAATTAGAGGAGGTGGAATTAGCAAAAACCAGTGGGTCACTCACTTTGCAAAACTATTGGGGGGGAAAGAGGGGGACGGGAGCGCAGATATGCTAGATGGAGAGGAGAGGGTAGGAGCGACGGGGGAAGAAGAAGTGGACGGGAAACTGGAGGAGGAGATCGGTAAGCTGGAGTTAAGAAAGGCGATAAAGGGATTAAAAAACAACAAAGCAGCAGGTGAGGACGGAATAACGGCAGAATTTATCAAGGGGATTTGGGGAAAAGGAGAAGAGGGACTAAGAAGTTCACTCAACCAGATATGGAACGAGGGAAAAATTCCAGATGGATGGGAATTGGCAAGAATTTACCCAATCCACAAGGCGGGAGACGTGGAGGTAGCGAGCAACTATAGGGGGGTTTCGTTGCTTGACATAGGTTATAAACTCCTAGCGAGTATCATGGCCAAACGGCTAAATGGGTGGGTGGAAAGACAAGAAATACTCAAAGAGAGCCAGGCGGGATTCCGAGCGGGTAGACGTACAAGGGACCATGTCTTCGTGCTGAATTCCCTGATAAATAATAGGCTGAAAATTAAGGGAGGGAAGCTCTATGTAGCTTTTGTGGATTTTAGAGCGGCATTTGACATGATTGACCGGGAAATGTTGTTCGAGAAACTGAGAAAAAAGGGGTTGGGGGGGAAAATAATGCGAATGTTGGGGGGAATTTATAAGAGGACAAGAAATGAGGTGATTACGGAGAATGGGGTGACGGAGAGTTTCGAAACAGGAAAGAGGGTACGACAAGGTTGACCGCTCAGCCCGACGCTATTCAACATAGCGCTGGACGACGTGGATGAAGTGTGGGAAAAAGAAGGAATAGGAGGAACGGTCATGGGCAGCGTAAAATTTTATGCGATGAAGTATGCAGATGATATTGCGGTGCTGGCAGAGGATGCGGAAGGGCTGGGGAGGATGATAGAGCGACTGGAGAAATATGTAGAAGAAGCAAAAATGGAGGTAAATGTGAAAAAGACAAAGATCATGGTGTTTAGGAATGGGGGAGGGAGAAAAAAAGGAGAGGAATGGAAGTACAAGGGGGAAAAAATAGAAGTGGTCAACGAGTTCAAGTACCAAGGGTACTGGTTCTCGACGCGGAACACAAGAGGGCTGCATATAAAGAAGTTGGTGGCAGGAGCGCAAAAGCAGCGAAAGCGGTATGGGGAGTAATGAAGAGGGCAAAGGTGGAAGGATTGAAAGAGCGACTTCAATTGTTCGACTCTCCGGTCAAGGCGGGAGTACTATACGGAATCGAGATTTGGGGGTGGAAGAGAAGGGAGGAAATAGAAAAGCTGCAGGGAAAATTAATGAAAATGGCTCTGGGAGTAGCAAGGAACACACCAAGTTACCTTTGGAAGCTGGAAGCAGGCAGGAGGAGCGTGGAAGTGGAGGCACGGAGGAGGACAGGACATTACCTGGTCCAAATTTTGAAAATGGAAGAAGGGAGATGGCCGAAGGTATGCCTGAGAGAGGAAGTGAGAAATTTGCTGAACGGTCACCCATCAAGGTGGGGGAAGGAGTTAAAGAAGGCGATGGACGAAGTAGGGGATGGGAGAGTGATAGACCTGATATGGTCAAGTGCAGAAAGCTGGGAGAGGATTGGGAAATACCTAAACGATGGGGTAGAAAGGAAAAAGGAACAAGACACCCAAGGAGATTGGGTCAAAGTGGACAGTTCTTCCTTCTGCCCGTGGTACAAGGAAGTAAAGGAGGGGTGCGAGCGAGAGAAATACTGGGACAACAAAGAGTTGAAGGGGTAAGTGAAGGAACAATGGGCTAGATTGAGATGCGGAAATGTAGGAAAAGTAGGAAAGAGAGGTTTCGGCAACTGGACCTGCGAATTATGCCTAGAGGAAGAGGAAGGCCTAGAGCATATGTGGAAGTGCCAAGCAGCGAGGAGGGCGATAAAGGAAGTTTGGGTAAGAGGGGTGGACGAATGGAGAGGAGGGAGAGTGGGTGAGGAGTTGAAGCGTTGGACGAAAGACACGCTGAGAGAGGACCCGGTAGCGGTAATATGCGAATGTTTAGGGGCATATGCAAAATTTAAAAAGGCAAAAGCGGCGGAAGACCAAGAGGAGGAGGAAGAAGACAATAGTACGGGGGCGTGCGAGGAGTAGGGTAAACAATGTAAATAGAAAAGAGCGTAGCGGGTGTGCTGCCTTTTTCCTTTCTTTATTGTTAGTTATAAAGATTGGACGAGTTTTTTTTAGATATAAGAATTAGAATATAAGGCGAGAGATGGGTGAATGTAAAAAGCGAAAGTTGTACATGGGGAAATAAAATCTATCTATCTATTAAATTAGATACTATAATCTAGTACTTGTCATAGCCGATTTTGAAAATATCCATTTATGACAAAATGGCGGACGTTTGAACATAAATAGTGATTTTTGGGCCAAAAATTAGTTATTATTTTGCTTATAAAACAAAAACTAAGCAACGGATAAAAAATCCTATGACAAATACTAGGTAATGGTGTATTGAATAACCACAAAAAACCTCAAGGCAATTGGTTCATTGGTTATCGAGAAATTTTGGGTACCGATTGTCAATTTACATGGAATCATCGATACCAGGCCCATAGTGTAGGTCTTCTATGGTCGACGGAATGTTCATAGCTTCTAAATCCTCGGACTCGACCATCTAGGTGTATATCTCTCCTTAATCTACATACTTATTATAGCTAGTGAAATACGTACGGGATTTTCGATAAGATAATTGAAACATTACTTATTAACAAATGATTACCCCATTTTTTAATCGAAAATTAAACGTCTTCATTCAAATACTCGCCAATCACACACAAATCATTATTTTTATAATCCCCTACGTATTTCATTAGCTTTAAGCGTGCAGATCGAGTGCATTTTTTTGTTTTTGCACTAGCTAGACTGCGGGCCGCAGAGCGCCTCAAAATCAAGAAGCCTCACGAGAATGGCTCTGATGCCGGCCATTTTTAACATTTATGGTTGATAATTTTTTGGTTAATACTTAAAGATATGTTTAATCACTTCTTCGAATATTATTATTCTATTATCTATTCTTCCATGCCACTTTTCCACTATTCTTCCATTAAAAAAAAATCCTTAAAAAACCCTTATTTCGTCATCTACAGTGCCAGAGCTGTACAGTAAAATAATGTTTAAACTTTGCTTACAAATCTAATCTCATAATAGCAGCAATCTAAAACTTTGCTTACAAATCTAATCTCATAATAGCAGCAATCTACTTTTAGTATAACTTAACACTTACCTCATTTTATGAATAAACTATGGCATAGTTTATTACCACGGGCCACAAATGATATGTGAAGTAGAGTATTAAAATTATATCATGAAAGTAGTGGTATATAAAAAAATCACTCGGCAGAAACGGATGATATATATACATATGTATCTATTTATATATACACATGCATAGATAAAAAGGATGTTACATGGGAACTTTAAGCGAGAATTATTCGAGCTATTGATAAATTTAATTTACTTACAGCGTCATACAATTCACCATACAAATGTAATGTGAAACATTTTTTTTTATCAAGAAATAACAAGACGGAAGTACATACGGAAATTGACAAAAAATGTACATATACACACACACACACACACACACACACACACACACACACACACACACACACACACACACACACACACACACACACACACACACACACACACACACACACACACACACACACACACACACACACACACACACACACACACACACACACACACACACACACACACACACACACACACACACACACACACACACACACACACACACACACACACACACACACACACACACACACACACACACACACACACACACACACACACACACACACACACACACACACACACACACACACACACACACACACACACACACACACACACACACACACACACACACACACACACACACACACACACACACACACACACACACACACACACACACACACACACACACACACACACACACACACACACACACACACACACACACACACACACACACACACACACACACACACACACACACACACACACACACACACACACACACACACACACACACACACACACACACACACACACACACACACACACACACACACACACACACACACACACACACACACACACACACACACACACACACACACACACACACACACACACACACACACACACACACACACACACACACACACACACACACACACACACACACACACACACACACACACACACACACACACACACACACACACACACACACACACACACACACACACACACACACACACACACACACACACACACACACACACACACACACACACACACACACACACACACACACACACACACATATATATATTAGGTTGGCCGTCATTTCCTGAGTTGGCTTTTTCATTTGGGTATGGTCTAAATCATGAATTCATATTCTCCAAACGATGTTGAATAGAAACATATTTCAAATGCCATTAAATCTACAAAAATGATGATACTTTTCCCATTTGATCAACATGGGATTCTTGCACTTGGCTTCTGATTTTTTTCTCGCTTATTATATTTATTAACTTATCAAATATTATAAATAACAGGCAGCCTAATATATATGTAGTCTCCATGTATCCAGCATTCAGTGACGAGACAGCCATGTTAACAAGCTCTTGTCCAAAAATGATCGCATCACGAGTACGAATTTCCAAGTCTATCCAGCTTCTGTCATTACACCGCACCCTTTTTCAGACCCTGGTTAAATCCACAGGACCAGCCTGAAAGGAGATAATTGAAATATTGTTTTATTTTTCAAGGTGCTCTAGGTGCAAAAAAGGTAAAAATAACAAAACAAAGGGTGTTGACTATTAACGATGATCTGGCAGTACAAGTATAACAAAACCGAAATAGAATGCCTATTTGCGCCCACTTGGCGATAGTGTAACAATTGGAAAAAAATAAGTCACACGGAAGGTACCAAGCGCATTCATTTCAGATAACACTAATATAAAAAAGTATGAACGAATTGTTTATAAAAAAATTGGGAAACATTTAGAGAACTTCTTTTCTTTCCGAATGAAATGAATTCATTCATTTTTCCGAATACACACAATTTTTTCACCGTCATGAAATTATGTTTATTTGAACTTTTTAAAGATTGTGTAAAGAAAGGCGTTATTATTCAAAGAATCAGAAACTTCTGAGTAGTATAAACGACCATTGTATACGAGCATTATCAATAATCTACAATTTATACATATTTACAAAAAAAATTCAAAATGATGGAACAATTGACGTGTATTTGAAAAAATGATATAATTTATTTCATATGAAAAAAGAATAATATGTATTTTTAAAAAATTTACAATTTGTTAATAACGTTTTGCCAATTTCATTATCTGGAATCGATGTACTTGATACTTTCTATTACTGATTTGAAAAAAAATGTATACCATCGCTAAGCACGCGAAACTCGCATTCTATTTCGATTTTGTTGGCATTGCACCGCCAGATCAGCCTCAAAGGGGTATATTGGGGTGGGTCAAAGTAATCGTCTATTTTTGTTCCTTTTTGATATACTGAAAAATTAATTGCTTGGAACCTCAAGAAACACTAATTTAAATATGAGCCCTTTAAATTAGCATTAAGAGGTCCCTCATCGCAATTTTTCATTTCCCATTTAAATAACATGGGAAAATTTGTTTTTAGACCTTGGAATTTTATAAATTGTTGACCATTGAGCTTAGGAAAAAATCTATAACAGATTTTTATAGGAAATTTGATGCCCTACAAGACATATCTCCCGTGTCTATTCGACAAAAGTAACCGTTCACGAGATGATCGATGCTAAAGCTTAAAATAAATACTTTATAAATTATTACGATAAATAATTGAAATACTTTATAAATTATTACGATACAAAATTTAATTGCATTTTAAAACTTTTCAATTACTTCACCTGTGCTCTGCAACACTCAATACTCTTTGAAAATGTTATCTAACAATTATTTACTCTATTCGAGCACTAAACTTTTTTTTCCAATTGCTCATTATTCCAGAGCTAATTTTTATCAACTAATACAGTGATTTCATAGAAACAATCAAACCGTTTCGAAATACAATTAAATTTTTTAGCGTATTAATTTAAATAATATTTGAATCGATATAAATGACGTTTCAGCACCGATTATCTGTTGAACGGTCACGTTTATCGATTACATACAAGACATCTTTTTTGTAGGGCATCAAATTTCCTATAAAAATATGTTTTAGAATTTTTTCTACGCTCAACAGTTAGCGACTTATAAAATTCCAAAGTTAAACTTTGGAATTTTATAAATCGCGAACTGTCTTAACTAATTTTCCCATGTTATTTAAATGGGAAATGATAAATTGCGATAAGGGACCTCTTATTGTTAATATAAAGGGCTCATATTTGAATTGGTGTTTCTTGACCTGCCAACCAAACAATTTTTCAGTATAGCAAGAATAAAAAAACATCCTTTGTTTACCCACCCGAGATTATATACATTTCAAGTGGTAAAAAAAATCGATTTCATTTAAATTTCCTGGAAGAATAACATCTCGAGAATATCCATTCTAAATTTTAAGTCAAACTTAAACTTTAATTGTGCGATAGTTCTGAAATTGTAGCAGCTTCTTCTCAACATAAATATCTCGTGTAAAAACGCAGGTTTTCTTTTACAAAACTAGATTTTTCATGAGCGATAAAAAGTGATTTCTTTTCCGAAAATTATATTTTTTCTATCTGCAACCGCCATCTTGGGATATTTCGAAACTTGAGTTTTTTCGATCAAATACTACATTAACTGAAACTAAATTAATTCCAACGTTAATTAAAATTAAAACGTTTTTCTGGACCGCTGAAATGTATATACCCCGTTGGAGAATATTAATGTCGTGGAAGAATGAACAAGACTCAGAATATTTGCGACAAATGTATCGAGTGATTCTTGCAGTTTCAATAATTATTAAAGTTAACAGGTTCAGGAAATATTTACGATATTCAGAATTACCGCCTCATTTAACATAAGAACAGTGAAAAGTTGCAAATTACAATAGTCGAATACTTACTGTGAAAATAAAAAATCGGTATTTTGAACGAGATTTTGTATTCTTAAATATTGTTTGTTTTAGTTGTCGTTTACATGTTTCACACGAATGATTTTCGTTTGAGCTTAAAGTCACTCTTAGTGTTAGAGATCCATCTCTGTTCAGAATGACGCAATAGAATTTTCGTGTTCCTGTTATTGGTTTAGCCTTTTTATGTCGAGTATTAAGATTATTGGTAGCTTCATTATAATCTTCGATTATGTTGAAAACTTCACTTCTTCACTTCGATGTTAAGAACGCTTTCAAGCTCAAACGAAAATCATTCGTGTAAAACATGTAAACGACAACTAAAACAGAAAAATAATTAAGAATACGAAATCTCGTTCAAAATACCGATTTCTTATTTTCACAGTGAGTATTCGACTATTATAATTTGCAACTTTTCACTGTTCCTATGTTAAATGAGATATTGTCAAGAGACGCGGCAGCGTCTTGACGCCAAGTAATAAAAGGATATAAGTCTGTAAAGGAATATTTGAAAATACAAATAAAAAAATAGTAAGAATTGTTTACCCAGACTGGGATTAAAATTTGTGATATAGAAGTCGTATTTGTGAGAATGAAAGGGAAAAAATGAATTGATACACTCAGGTTAAAAAAGAAGATTTTAATCTTAAAATGAAAAAATCTTCCGTGTAAAAGCTTTCGCTATTTTTCCGCCTTATATTATCAAAAAGTGCATTTGAAAACACGTAATTAAAAAAAATGAACATTTAAATTGATCCATTTTTCAAGAAGTTATAAGCACTTAAAAACAACTTTCCAAATTTTCGAAAATCCATACCTTATTGAACGATTTGACAAAAAAATTGAAAAAAATCGTTGCACCGGTTTTCATAGAGTAAAAAAGATAGGCAAGTTTCAGCCAATTAAACCCAAACAAAGTACAACGTTTAAATAGCTGATTAATAACATAGAAATGTCTTTCGTATAATTACCTAGATTTTTAAAAAATGATCCATTCCTTCATTTTGAAGGAATGAATGCAAACTATCTTGTATGAACAAGAAGTTATAATTGTTTGATGATTCAAGTTCCCAAATACTAGAACTTTAAGTTATGACCGCAACTCATAGAAGAAAATTAAAAAATAAAGAAACTATTGAAAATTCTTACCGTGACAGAAAGATCGCTGTGCACATGTAAGTAAAGTCTCACTTGTAACGTGAGAGGGTCGACCTGAATCAAAACGATTTCGTCGCTCCTAATCGGCGAAATCGTCCAACTCCACGTGATTGGCAAAACTGTTTCCGCCAAAATCTTCTTTAAGTCTGCCTCTGTGAGTAGCGCATCACACTGCATGCTAGGATCACTCCTGTCCTCGTCTTCAACGATTGCCTGTACAAAAAACATGTTCAGTTTTTTTCCTGTTTTAAGCACTCAACGATAAACCCTGTAAATAACAACTTTGCATATCAATTTTTGCAATTATAGGGGAAATCATGTTGGGTGAAATCGTCGCAATCTATTTGCTTTGCCATGAAACATGCTAACAGTATCCAAGCTCATTGGATGATTGTTTTTCGGAAGGCACAAGAGCATTCAGGAAATGATCGTCTTGAAAATGCAGAGAAGTGGGAATAAAAATTCGAAATTAACAAGATATCTTCAATATTAAGCAGTGTCATCATCTGAATTGATAAAAATCTCATTACCTCATAAACATTCTCCTCTACACTGATAGAGATTTGCACCATCAATCAGAGGTGCATCAAGAATGGCAATTCCTTGTTGATCGATATGTATCTAAGGGATGGCATCTTTCCGTAGAGTCTTTCTTTCACGAGGAAGAACGCTTACGATATTTCCCACACAGAAAAAATTAGTTCGTTCAACGTCTTGCTCAGTTAAATGCAATTCGCAAATCATATCTTTGGTAAAGAGCGATGCCCAGCGCATGTATCCATTGTTGACGTTCTTCATCATTCTATTAAAAATCAATGAAAGTGATGTAAAAAAACGTACGCTGTCATATTTTAACATATTACACACTACCACGAAACTCGAAAAAAAGAAAATATATTTAGTTTTCGTATGAAGTAAATTCATTCATTTTTCCAAATATTCATGAATTTTTTCCAATTTAACCCAGCGTATGAATTTTTTTGAGGTACATCATCACAGGCACGCAAATACAGAATACAGGCAGAAAAATACAGATTCACAATTTTCTCGAGATATAAATTAACTTGAAGTGTAGGTTTTGTATTCGGCAGCAGACGAAGTCGATATCGATAAGACTCGATTACGAGGAATGCTACTGTAACAAAATTAATTTGAAATCTAACACAATACTGCTTACTCTTTGATATGCAATCATTTTTTAGTAATTTGACAACTGTAGAGACGTTTCAAATATTAGAATCCACTAAAAATTTTTATAACATTTTCCAAAATGTATAAAATCGTTATGCCAATAAGTATTGCGTCGGACACAATTGTCAATGTCACATTTACACTAATTTGCTGCTGCAAATGTTATATCATAATAAGGTCTTAGGAGCTGCGAATACACATTATTCAAGAATAATAGAAATTCACTTACCTTAGGCACTTTGAATAATGATCGGTATCTCGGACCATGTAGCTTCTCCTCGGTTTGGCTGCCGCATGTGCAGCCGAACACAGAACAAATCTTCACCGTCCTGTTTTGAAAAACACAAAAAAATGAATATTTTTCAACAACCATGATATATAATAAGTTTTTCATTATTTTTATATGATAATAACAATTATTATATAAAAAGAGTGAAAAACAAAGAATATGAAACACCGGAGAAGAATGTGTTCCACATCGCTGTAGAAAAATTGAATTATTGTATTATTTTTTTATCATAGAAAAACAAAGTATTTACTTACCTCAACAATGCTTTTGCTCTCTGTTGCAATAATTGATTCGCAACTAGGGAAAAATGGTTTCTCTACTTATTTAGGCACAAATGATATTTAGGCTTCAATAATAAAAACATTCGCTCGTAGCTCTCTCGGCAACAATTCAACAATTCAATATATGATTGAACAATTCAACATATATGATTGAACAATTCAACAATTCAATAATATGATCATGAATTCAACAATTCAAGATGATCATTCGATCTTTCTCACGCATAGCTCATTTCAAGGCATCACTTCTAACAATCAGCGCCACGAAGTGGCGGGTTCGGGAACCCTTCCGTTCCTCGATTTTGTGGTCACTTTTGCCATTCTCCTTCCATTGGAGTTCGGACTCCTTTATGCATGGAGGCTAGAGTGGGAGGAGGCCGATCTGTGCATTTCGAAGTGGCTACAAAAATGTGGTCAGACCGGGATGGCGCCACTATCTCTAAAACCTCGAGCACGAAGCTGAGTATCGATGTCGTGTATGAGAGATGGAAGAGGATCGAATACGCATCCCAGCAAGCAGTGCAGCGAGATCGCGCGCAAAAGTTACCCCCTCTCTGGTCTCTTACGCGCCCATCACACAATCATAGTAGCGCGTGTCCGTGAGCGAGCGACGCTCGGACATCTTCGGAAAGAGCCGAGCGCGCCGGAGTTTCCCGACCGCTCCTTCGGCAGCTACACCAACACATGGACGCCGAGCTCGTTCATGTGCGGCCAAGCCGAAACGAAGGCTTCAAGGGAAAAAGCGATGTGAGCTCGACTCGCGCGTGACGTCACCCGACGGAACGCGCGAGGCTTTTAGATGATTTCGATGCTTATTTAGCTCTTGATTCTCTGCGTTATCAATGTATACAAAAAAATGTATCGCGCACCCTGATTGCTTATTTTTTTAGTTTATACGTTAATTTAAATATAATTATGAATCCAAATTACAACTTATTTATCTTCTAAAAAATTGTTTACGCTTTACTCACACCCGTCCTTATGCCAAATAAATTATAATTAATAAAAGTAAGCGGAAATATATTTATATTCGTATTATTATATTAATTCTCATAATTTCATCAAACGATAAAGCATTATCCCCAAAAGCAAGCCAATCAACCATCCGGCCGCGAATCGTGAGTACCAGAAAGTGTATATTCTACAAGCGATGGGATGGTCCCGTTGGTAGCGTTCCTGGCTTCGGTCCGCAGAAGCGTAGGATCGTTCCTCGCGCTCAGTGCTTTTTTTTTTTTAATTATTATCACTATTAATTCTTGTTTGATTAGTTATTTTTATTAAGTTATCATTATTATTTTTATTAGTTATCTTTTAGTGCCGAAAAATTTATCGCACACTCCGACCGCTTATTTGATTAGTTTGTACGTTAATTTGAATGTAATAATAAATCTACATTACAACTTATGTATCTTTTAAAAAATTGTTTGCGCTTTACTCACACCCGTCTCTATGCCAAATAAATTGTAATTCATAAAAGTAAGCGCCCTGTCATTTTGGTCAACCGGTTGTACAAGACAGTTGAGTCAACGTAAAAGTTCAACGGTTGAATTTGGACAGCTTCTCAACTGTTCATCTTTGAAAGTCGACCATCCTCTGTTTTCTGTGGATGGTTGACTCGATGGTTAACTCGGCGGTTGATTGGATGGTTGACTCGACGCAATATATCTAATGATTAATCAAATTATACTGTCTTGATAATTAAATTGATGATTTGCGGAGAATTGAGTCATCAAACACTGGGGAGGGGGGGGGGGCATCCATTAATTACGTGAGGTGATTTTGGCGATTTTTTGACCCCCCCCTCTCCCCCTGGTGAGATGTCGTGAGATTTTGCTCGACCCCCTCCCCCCTCCCCCAATCTCACGTGAGATTTTTCAAAATGCATACGTTCACGGAAAATAAATTGTAGTAGAAGTAACTGCGGTTGTATTACCATTTACTCCACCATGTAAAGTAGTAGGGAGACTCTCCCTACGTGATAAAAATTACGTGATTACTAAAATTACTAAAATTACTAAAATTACGTGATATTTGCCGAAGCCCCCCTCTCCCCCACGTGAGATTGGGTGAGATTTCGCTCGACCCCCCCTCCCCCCTAAACGCCTCACGTAATTAATGGACGCCCCCTTGTGCGACGGAGTGAGACAACCATCCAGCGAAAACAAAATGGCCGCGGTTAAACAACCGTTGAATCAACCATTAGGATTTTTTTTACGGTCGACTTTATAGTTGTAAAGCTGTCCAAATTCAACCGTTGATTATTTCGGTTGACTTTGCAGTTGCCAAAATTGCTAGCGCGGAAATATATTTATAGTCGTATTATTATATTCATTCTCGTAAGTTACGATTCGCGGCCGGATGGATGTGGCTTGTTTTTGGGGATAATGCTTTATCGCTTGATGATAGTATATGAGAATAAATATAATAATGCGAATATAAATATATTTTCGCTTAGTTTTTATGAATTACAATTTATTTCGCATAGGGACGGGTGTGAGTAAAGCGCAAACAATTCTTTAGACGATAAATAAGTTGTAATTTAGATTTATTATTAAATAAAAATTAACGTACAAACTAATCAAATAAGCGGTCGGAGTGCGCGATAAATTTTTCGACACTAAAAGATAACTAATTAAAATAATAATGATAACTAATAAAAATAACTAATCAAATAAGAATTAATGGTAATCAGAATTTAAAAAAAAGCACTGAGCGCGGGGAACGATCCCGCGCCCCTGCGGACCGAAGCCAGGAACGCTACCAACGGGACCATCTCATCGCTTGTAGAATATGCACTTTCTGGTACTGACGATTCGCGGCCAGATGAATGATTCGCTTGTTTTTGGAGATAATGCTTTATCGCTTGATGAAAGTATGAGAATGAATATAATAATACGAATATAAATATATTTCCGCTTACTTTTATGAATTATAATTTATTTGGCATGGGTATACCAATGTATACAAAAAATGTATCGGGCACCCTGATCGCTTTTTTTTTAGTTTATACGTTAATTTAAATATAACAATAAATCCAAATTACAACTTATTTGTCTTCTAAAAAATTGTTTACACTCTACTCACACACATGGGTATGAGTAGAGTGTAAACAATTTTTTAGAAGACAAATAAGTTGTAATTTGGATTTATTGTTATATTTAAATTAACGTATAAACTAAAAAAAAAGCGATCAGGGTGCCCGATACATTTTTTTGTATACATTGATAACGCAGAGAATCAAGAGCTGAATAAGCATTGAAATCGTCCAAAAGCCTCGCGCGTTCCGTCGAGTGACGTCACGCGCGAGTCGTGCTCAGATTGCTTTTTCCCTCGAAGCCTTCGTTTCGGCTTGGCCGCACATGAACGAGCTCGGCGTCCATGTGTTGGTGTAGCTGCCGAAGGCGCGGTCGGGAAACTTCGGCGCACTCGGCTCTTTCCGAAGATGTCCGAGCGTCGCTCGCTCACGAACACGCGCTACTATGATTGTGTGATGGGCGCGTAAGAGGCTAGAGAGGGGGTAACTTTTGCGCGCGATCTGGCTATATATCATTTTGCATCTCCCTCGCACGCAGCCTACTTCTCAAGTATCATGCTGCCTTATGCACAGTTCACTTCTCATTATTTACTTGTTCCGTCTCTGTCACACGCAGCTCACTTCTCGACATCTTAGCAATAGTGGCGCCATCCCGGTATGACCACATTTTTGTAGCCACTTTTTTCAAGTCTCTCCATAAGAGATCGGACTCCTCCCACTCTAGCCTCCCTGCCTTTATGCAGAGATTAGTAGGGAGATGTACAACGCTCCCCTTTTCGGCGTGCCTCGGAAATGGCGCTAAATCGCGGCGGCGAGTTCGGGAATATGATTTTGTGATCATCACCTCTGTCGAGGTTGCAGATTCCCTTGTAGCCGTGTGAGTCGTGATCACCGCTCAAGTCGGTATCGCAGTCAGCGTGAACGCGAAAGGGTAGCTCGGTGGGGGATAAGTCTCCACCCCTCGCAAACCGTGCTTACTCGACAAGCGAACGGAGCGAGGTTTTCCGACCGATGGAGCTCGGCATATATGTGTAGCCGTACTGCGGATTGGAATATGCATTAAATGAATTTCAAAGAGAAAAACATGTATCGAGATCATTGTTTTCTCTCGCTTGACTGTTTATGCCGATAATGCGGGTTAAAAAAATTAACGACGAAACGCGTTGAACAATAAAACGCCGAAACGAACGTGGAAGGTTAAAAAAATAAATCAGGAGCCTTCGCCGCGGTCGTTTCGGCGTTTTTTTTTCAACAGTAAACATTATGGATAAGCGTGTATCATAAATGTTTTTTTGTCCTCAATGAGCGTCGTGGCTGAGTTGGCAGCATGACGCATCAACGATGCTTGCGGTCCGGGTTCGATCCCCGGTGAATCGATTTTTATCAATTTTTTTCCTTTCTTTTTATATTTACAAAATTTTGAACATCCTTTCGCTTTAACTACTTTCGCGTGTCCAGGCATCATTTGTTATATTTAATTCATATATGTTTAATTTAAAAAAAGACATTGCTACCGGGGATCGGACCCGCGTCGTCTACACTCACAATCAGAGCCCGCACGCTGATATCTCAACCGCGGGGCTTTTGTGACTGCAAACCTGTTTTACGTATACACACTTATCCAACCTTTGAAAAAAAAATCGCTGCAGGACCAATTGCATATTGTTTGTATGACACCATAGTATTTTTTAAGCCAAAAGAAAACGATTTTTTCAAATTCCTAGAGTAGTGTTATCCCTTAAAGAAAAGAAATGGATTTTTTTATCGTTGTAAATGCACATCTCCCGTTACAGAGTTTAAACGAATGTCGTACGTGTTAGCGAAAATCGACAGAAAATTATGAAGCAACTTGTTCACTTCTTTGATGTTCGCTATTTTGGACCATCGCTCGTTTGCCTATCTAAGATCTACACATTCGAAGTTTGTATTCTCGATCTATAACTTTTTACTATAGATGGTATTATTACCAATATTAGATACTCACTTCTTTGTATTTCGGATATATGAATGTTCTAGATTGTTTGAATCTGTATTTGTATGACTTAAACTGCGAACAATCGGAATACACGTTCTCGAATAAATGAGCTCTCGAATAAATAATCTTTTGGTGTAAAAAATGATCACACAAATTTAGGGATATTAAAAAAATTCAAAATTTTTTGGTGACTTTCAACAAGGGATAACTCGAAGAAAAATGGTCGTACAGAAAATGAAAAAAAAGGAAACTGTAGCTTTAAGTGTCTAGTTTTCAGATCTAGACTGTACATTTTTTTAGCGTGGGCGGTTTTCAAGTAATCATCCGAAAACCAACGAAATTTCTGTTTTCCAAATTTTTGCTCGTCTTTAAAATGGTCTGTGGACTTCAAAATTTGTTTTCATCATGCGGCAATGAAACTCTTTTAGAAAATTTAACCAGCTTTAATTTGACCTTTTAACGAGCTCCTCATGATGATTTGGCGCGGAGTAATCGTCTATCAAAGCAAAAAAGTCCATTTCAACTTTGACAATCAATTACTCGGGAACTAATGTTCGTACAGAAAATGAAAGTAGGGTTTTGGAAACTGCAGAACATTCTCTATGACATGCAATTAGTGGCTGTTGATAAAAAAAAATATCGAAGTGCTGATGTTGACTGAAAAAAGTTGAAAATTTGCGAATTTAAGGATATTTGGAAAATTTGGTATAATTTTAGATATAATGCATGAACGAAGGATATCGTCGGTAATTTTTTAACCTCGAAGTGTCTCCAAAAAACCCTCAAAGTTGCAAAGCGCTGCGATTTGTTTTCTTAGTGCCCCGAAGGTTTAAATTTATCGTTTCTGTCAAAAATCACCTTAACTAGCAATTTTTCGATTTTTATTCATTTTTTAAACTTCAAAATGGTTTTTCTTAGCAATAATGCGTAATTTTTCTATACAAAGACATCAATTACCAAGAAAAAATTAATTTTTTTTTCTTTCGAAAAACAGAAAAAAATGTTCAAAAAAGTAAATCCGACCGTGCAACCTCCACGTGGTACGCTTCGGGTAACGCTAATGCCAGCGGTAAGTGAAAACGGTAAAAAAAATCATAGTAATCAAGCATTGTGAACATGCTGAAAAAAAAATTTGAGAAAAAAATCGAAAAACATTTTTTTTAATTTGTTCTTGGTAATTGATGTCTTTGAAGAGAAAAATTAGGCATTATTGCTAAAAAAAACCATTTTGAAGTTGAAAAAATGAATAAAAATAAAAAAATTGCTTGTTACGGTGATTTTTGACAGAAACGATAAATTTAAACCTTCGGGGCACTAAGAAAATAAAATCGCAGAGCTTTGCAGCATTGAGGGTTTTTTGGGGACACTTCGAGGTTAAAAAATGACCGGCCATATCCTTCGTTCATGCATTACATCTAAAGTTATACAAAATTTCCCAAATATCCTTAAATTCGCAAATTTTTAACTTTTTATCAGTCAACATCATCACTCCGAATTTTTTTTATCAACAGCCACTAATTGCATGTCATAGAGAATGTTTTGCAGTTTCCAAAACCCTACTTTCATTTTCTGTACGATCATTAGTTGCTGAGTAATTGATTGTCAACGTCAAAATTGACTTTTTTGCTTTGATCGACGATTACGCCGCGCGAAATTATCGCACGGAGCTCGTTAAATGGTGAAATCAAAGCTTTTTAAATTGTCTGAAAGAGTTTTATGGTCGCATGATTAGAAAAAAATGAAGTCCACAGACCATTTTTAAGACGAGCAAAAATTTGGAAAAAATGTGTTTCGTTGGCTTTCGGATGATTACGGAAACCGCTCACGCTAAAAAATTTTAAGTCTCGATCTGAAAACACGACAGTTGAAGTTACAGTTTCCTTTTTTTTAATTTTCTGTACGACCATTTTTCTCCGAGTTATCCCTTGTTAAAAATCACCCAAAATTTTGGAATTTTTTTAATATCCCTTAATTTGTGTGAGTAGTGTAGTTATTCGATTTCGTCATCCGTCGAAGGATAAAATTTCGAATAATTTACAGTTTGTTATTTTGAGTTTATAATTCTGTTATTTCGAAATATTTGTCGTTCTATACAGGGTGAGGCATATAAAGCGTTACAGAGCAATAGCACTCAAACCAATGGTCATATCCAAAAATGTTTCAGACAAAAGTTTCAGTGTTCGAGAAGGCCGTCATACTGGACTACCCAATTTTTTTTCTCGGTGGAGGCGCTGAAGGTAAGTCAAGGTCAATTCCACTTTTTTAAATGGAGTGGTACATTTTGACTTCAACCATCTTGTGGAGGACCTCAAGCCGCATAAAAAACATTAGGGGGTCATATTCGTTCAAGGTCATTCAAGGTTACCTATTAAAACGAAATACAAAACTAAATCTCTCGGATCACTACCAAATATTTGGTAGTAATCTGAGATATTTATATTTGTATAATCGATACTGACCTTAAATTACCTTGAACGACTTTGACCCCCTAATGTTTTTTTATGCGGCTTGAGGTGCTCCACAAGATGGTTGAAGAAAAAATGTACCATTCCATTTCAAAAAGTGGAGTTGACTTTGACGTAGCTTGAGCGCCTCCATCCGTAAAAAATAGGGTGGTCCAGTATGACGGCCTTCTCGAATACTGAAACTTTTGTCTGAAACATTTTTGGATATAATCCATAGTTTGACTGCTATTACTCTGTAACACTTTATGTGCCTGACCCTGTATTTGGCTTTTCAAAGTTTTGACCCTCACCCCAATGTGAAATGTGTTGAAAAAAAATGCCGTAACACACTTATCCGATGTGAAATGTGTTTTGAAAAAAATATCGATCGAGAAAGACAAAGTTCTCTTTGAGCCTTTATCGATCGTTTTGGCACTTTTCTTCAACAATTTTTTAAATTAATTTTCTACGGGGAAAAGTGAAAACTCATTTGCGTATTGGAAGAAACATTTATTTTTTCATCATATTTTCCAATACCGTTTGAACCAAAATTTTTAACGCCCGCTCGTTTCGAGCAAGTTCACCATGCGTCCAACGGGGCGAGCGACTGCGGGTTCGGTCGCGTTGGCGATACCCGCGGCGTCCTTGCTGCGGTCGCTCTCCTTGCTCGTGCCACTGTTTTGTCGAATGCCTGCCCTTCAAGCACGCTAGCCACAGACCATTGCACCGGTAATTATTTATATTTTGTTCGTATAGTTTATTATTCATTTTTTACAGTTACAAAGAAGAAATTTTGGCGCCGCAATAAAAAGAAGAGTGGCCCTCAGCAGTAGCCGCAGCGGCAAGAGGCGTCCAAGGGCGCAAAAATCAATTTCATTTCTATAAGGAATAACACTACTCTAGGAATTTGGAAAAATCGTTTTCTTTTGGCTTGGAAAATACTTTGGGGCCATAAAAACGATATGCAATTGATCCTGCAGCAAATTTTGTTTTCAAAGATTGGATAAGTGTATACGTAAGGCAGGTTCGCAGACACAAGAGCATCGCAGTTGAGATATCAGCGCGCGGGCTCTGAGTGTAGGCGACGCGGGTTCGATTCCCGGTAGCAATGTCTTTTTTTTATTGAACATGTATGAATTAAATATCATAAATAACGCCTGGACAGGCAAGAGTAGCTAAAGCGAGAGTAAGTTCGAAATTTATTGAATATAAAATGAAGAAAAAAAGATAGACCAAAACTCGATTCACCGGGGATCGAACCCGAACCGCAAGCATCGTTAATCCGTCATGCTGCCAACTCAGCTACGACGCTCATTGAGGATAGAGAAACATTTATGATACACGCTTATCCATAATGTTTACTGTTGAAAAAAAACGCCGAAACGACCGCGGCAAAGACTCAAAATTTCTTTTTGAACCTTCCACGGTTGTATCGGCGTTACATTTTTCAACGCGTTTCGTCCTTAATTTTTTTAACCCGCATTCTCGGCATAAACCGGCAACCGAGAGAAAGACAATGATCTCGGTACATGTTTTTCACTTTGAAATTCACTTAATGCATATTCCAATCCGCAGTACGGCCACACATATATGTCGAGCTCGATCAGATAGAAAACCTCGCTCCATTCGCCTTTCGAGTAAGTATGATTTGCGAGGGGCGGAGATTCTTCCCCTACCGAGCTACCCATCCGTGTTCACGCTGACTGCGATACCGACTTGAGCGGTGATCACGACTCGCACGGCTACACCCTAGCAGATTGGGAGACCGAAAAAAACGTCGGTCATCGGTCACGGACATTTTCTGCCCTTTTTGAACCGGAAAAAGTGACCGAGCAGTGCCCGAACAACATTTTTTTGAGGTTAGTCACTTGACCGGTTTTTTTCGGTTTTCGGTCACTAAAACAAAGTTAGGTTAGTCACTTGACCGTTTTTTTTCGGTTTTCGGTCACTGACATAAAAGTTAGGTTAGTCACTCGACTGGTTTTTTTTAAATGGGTTTTTTCCTTAGGTACACGCTTTTCGCGTTTGTTACCTATTCTTTCCCTTCATTGTGCCCGTTTCTTTCCTCTATACTGTTTACTCCTTTTTTCTCCATCTTTCTCCTTGTCCCCCCCCCCTCTTGCGGCCGCAGCCGACTTCCCCCTCTGAATTATATTCATCATGACATTTCTGTCATGGGTATAGGGAAACTGCGGAAAACCTATACCAATACAGCCGGTCATCGAGTTCGCCCCCCAGTCGTGGAACTAGTCTTATTTCGCCGCGAAATGCCGAAGAAAAACATTTCACGACGAAATGTACGCGACTGGGATTCGAACCCGGGACCTCCCGGTCCGCTGGTTTAGTGGCGAGCACGCTAACCACTAGACCATCGCACCGGTCCTTCACTCGACTGGTTATTTTTCGGTTTTCGGTCACTGTAATAAAAGTAAGGTTAGTCACTTAACCGGTTTTCGGTCACTGGGGCGTTTCAGTCACTGGCCGTAGTAGTGACCGAAGGTGAACCGAAGTGCATAGGGCAGAGGGGGGTCCTTCTGGAACGCTATTGGAAATATAATAATAGAAACTCGTACACAAAAACATCAGTGAATTTTAACGTTTTTTTTAATATCTTGAAATAAACCAAACAACAATAACATTTTTGTATCCATTTAATACTCATCCTCTTCCTCCTCCTCCTCTTCGTCGGAGTCGGTTTCTATCTTGGAACTTCTTTCTTCTTCTTGTCTCTTTTTGGCCTCTGTCCTTTGTTCTTAGCACCTTCGCTCGGTATCTTTCGCTCTTTAATTTGATGGATAACTACTCGCGTACTTTGGCTGCCGTTAGCCTCTTCTGTTGATTTAGACGATGGCATTGTTGGAGTTTCTGGCATCCAACTGTAACATAAACACGGCACTGTTATTTTTTTGTAACAAGGTAAATGGTAGCCCATTTAGAAATATAACCTGCTACGCTCGAATTGTTTATTATTTGAGATCATTCACCGTATAGACCCTCTATCTCTCTGTCGCTCACAACCCGCAAACAAACCCAACGTCTGTTTAACTACGAGTTTGAATCGTTGATTCTGGGACCACAACCCTTCTACCAGCGCACACGTCATATAAACGTGGTTATTAAAAAGAACTCGTCAAATGTGTCGCTCAGCGTCGCGTTGCTGCGTCATGCAGGGTTCAATATGGCTGCGTAGGAAGTGACGTGTAGCGGCCGTCTACTCTATCGAGGACTCGTCGGCGGGGAGGCGAGGACTGCCGAGAACCGAGAGTACACCACGTGGAGTACACTTATCTATTATTTATATTAAGTAAATACTCAGTGCATACGATATTATAACGCATATGTATAATGTAGTGTACATGCTCGTACTTTTTTTTTACATTATTTTAATTTAATTTTGTTTACAAAGCAGCAGCAGCAGCGTGGAACACATATGTGGCATACATATATACATGCACATCACATGTACGACATAGAATAAAGCCCGCACGTATTTCTGCTCTTTTGAATAAAATAGTAACTTCCTTACCACATAAACGAAATGTTACAAACGTTGAGATTAATAATGTAAAAAAGAAAAAAATTCGTTCACATATAAGTTGATAAATTAAATATTTTGAGGCTATACATATATACTGTAACGTGCTACACGAAATATCAATAATTGCAAGAAAATAATGTATATTTCTTTTCATTCTTGTCAACATATGATAATTATTTCCTTTCTCATTTACAGGTGGAAAATCAGATGAAACAGCAGGCGCAACTGTTTTCAGTGGTGACGATTTCGTGAAAGAACATTTGTAAATAAATTTTTGTTTACATATTCCCAATCACTCATGTTCCTCTGTACGAGTTTTGTTTATTATATCACTCACTCTTCAGGCACCCCACCGATTTTTATTGCAGTGACCGAAAACGGAAAAAAATGGTCAAGTGACTAACCTCACTTTTATTACAGTGACCGAAATCCGAAAAAAACGGTCAAGTGACTAACCTAACTTTTATGTCAGTGACCAAAAACCGAAAAATAACGGTCAGGTGACCAACCTCAAAAAAACAGTGTTCGGTCACTATTCAGTCACTTTTTTCGGTTCAAAAAGGGCAGAAAATGACCGTGACCGAAATAGGGTCATTTTGACTAATTTTTGGTATTTTTTTAGGTCTCTCAATCCACTAGGGACGGGAATCTGCAACCTCGACAGAGGCGATGATCACAAAATGATATTCCCGAACTCGCCGCCGCGATTTAGCACCATTTCTGAGGCACGCCGAATAGGGGAGCGTTGTACATTTCCGTACTAATCTCTGCTTTATGTAGTCTCCATGACATGCGATATTGACTTGAGCGGTGATTACGACTTGCGCGGCTACAAGGGAATCTGCAACCTCGACAGAGGCGATGCTTAGAAAATTATATTCCCGAACTCACCGCCGCGATTTAGCGCCATTTTCGAGGCACGCCGAAGAGGGGAGCGTTGTACATCTCCCTACTAATCTCTGCATCGATCATTTGCGTTTCTAAGATCTACACTTTCGAACATTTTAGTCTCGATATATGACTTTTTGCTATAGACGGTATTACGAGTATTAGATACGCACTTCTTTCTATTTCGAAGATATGAATGTTGTAGATTGTTTGAATCTGTATTTGTATGACTCAAACTGCAGACTATCTGAATATATGTTTTCGTATAAATAAGCCCTCGAAGAAAAAATCCTTTGGTGTAATAGTTATTCGATTTCGTCATTGGTCAAAGGATAAAATTTTGAATAATTTGACCTTCGTTATTTTGAAAGTTCATATTTCTGTCGTTTCGAAATCTTTGTCGTTCTATATTTGGTCATTCGACATTTTGAGCCCCACGCGACTGTTTCTCCTTCTACAGGACGAGTTCGGAAACTTTCCGGACAGACCTCATGCCTCAGGACTCGGATTTTTCAATTCAGTTACAATAGTGATTGACATAGCGAGACTGCCACGTGTGGGTGATATGTCCATACATATACGTAATGGAAATAAATGTCAAACACGCTTGCGTATAATATATGCTTATATCCAAGACTATATTGCTCAACCTTTTTCAAGAGAGCACGTGGCACGAAGCACTTCGGCAGACTTGCAAAACGAAAAGAAAATCACATTACAATACCTCAGAATGACGGTACTGAGTTTAAACAAATCGCAATGCATTCGAAAAAGTATTGCACTGCAGTATTATCATGAAATTTTTCTATCAGTATGCCTTTTTGCCGCAGATATATCGCGCGTTCTCCAAATTTATCTTTATCATAAATAATTTGACGCCAAGACGGTTTTTGCTCTCCAGACTGTTATTTTTCCGAGCCACCCGAGACCTTGAATGATGAATGGCCGTGTATAAATATACCAACGCATAAATGCGCTTGCACATGTCTCAATTATGTTTATTAAGCTCGATTTTCGCCTGATCACCGGGTTATACTGAACTTGTAATCCCAGTACCTTTCCATTTCGTCCAGTGGTACGCATGATTGTGCGCGACCTTTTTAGAGTAGAGCTCTGGTATTTTAGTATATAAACAATTTATTGCAACATCGCCTATGCACGAACGGTACATTTCCAGGCCATTCGGTAAGATAATTACGACAAAAAAAAGTTTGTGCAAAATAAACGAGTGCTTGCGTAACGGTGAAAACACTCAACGATAAATATAATCGAATTGTTCGTACGGGCCTGGGTGGCGTACACTTTTCTTTCGAGAATATACCCGCGATCGCAGCAATTTGACAATTTTCTTGTCAAACATGATACCACCAATGATTGAGCAGTCACCACAAAAACGTGCGGTTCACGGACTTTGAACTGTCGTTGATACTTGTTGTTCAATAATCTTGTACTACAATTAATATCTTCGTAAGTTTTACCAGCTCCGATCATTTATCACCTTTTTGCGGTCTATATTACATGCCCTGGTAATTATGGGCGATGCTCGTCACAAGTCGCCTTGCAAACTTAGTTTGCAGTTTTACAGAAAGAGCGAAAAGTATAAAAATTTGTCGGTCAACGGGGTATTCTATCGACCGGGCGCTTTCGCTGAGGATGTTTCTTTTTTTCAATAATAAGCGTTATCGGCTATAAATTGTATTTTGCTGCCTTTTTTCACATCCATTCTAAATTGCGCCTATCGAGCACCTAAAGACGAGTTCGAAAGATTTCAAATATTATTGACAAAAATGTCACAAAATGTATCAGCACGTTGGTTGTATAAAAAAACTCTGAATTAATCAAAATTAGCAAACAAGTCGTTATTTACTGAGCGAAGATTATTTTTGTATGATCACTTTGACTATCATGGCCATTTTTTATATTTAAAATATATTCTATATAATTCAGTTTTTAACAAAATAAGGAGACGAAAACCAGAATTAAAAGAATTTCTCTATTTTGTGAATTCATCTATTAGAATATATCTAGAATACCCGGACCTATTCAGCAAAAACCCAACGCCCTGACAAAAGTACTCCAAAAAAGGCAAAAAATGGCAATTTAGTATACTTAACGCTGAAATTTTATTTGCAGGTATCCTAGTGGACTCAAATAATCCACAATGAACTCTCCAACACTAAGTATTGTTGGCAGTCTAATCCTCAGTATTGTTGCTGTGAGTCTTACAACAGGTAGGTGACCGAAAAAGCGACAAAATGTCTGGGCGCTTTAAGGGGAGGTACCGGAGTAAACGGCGAGAAAAACAGGTAAACTTCGGGAATTTTTATCTTAAAAACTAATGTTTCGATTGGATCCGGGTTTTTTTTTTATTGGAAAATATGTACATTGAGGTATGTTTAGGAATTTTTTTTAATAAATTCGTTGACTGGAAGCGATTCAAACGCGATTATCTCGAAACATAGTTTTCAAAGTCGGTGCCAGATGTCCGATTTTGTCCAAATTTGGATACAATAATCTTCGATAGTTTTTCGAACCATTGCTTTTTTATGCAATGTGTATGCAATCCAAAATCGTCGGAAATTGCGAACGAAAAACGAATGTTAAAAACGGTCGCAATTCCTCCAAAAATGAACATTTAAAAAAAAGCCTACGTGGCGAACGAGAAAAACTATCGAAGAATATTGTATCCAAATTTGGACAAAATCGGACAAGCCGTTTTCGAGATACATCTGGCACCGACTTTGAAAACTATGTTTCGAGATAATCGCGTTTGAATCGCTTCCAGTCAACGAATTTATTTTAAAAAATTCCTAAACATACCTCAATATACATATTTTCCAATTTAAAGAACCCGGATCCAATCGAAACATTATTTTTGGAGATAAAAATTCCTGAAGTTTACCTGTTTTTCTCTCCGTTTACTAAGGTACCTCCCCTTAAGTGAAAAAAATTTCAAGACGCAGGTATTTATAATTGTTTTTGTAATCGGGAAAAGCTGATGATTGCGTGCCACGTGACTTCGGGTTCGGGAGCATAGTGTGCGTATGCAACTCGACTTACTGCGATTCAACGGCGAGAAATGTACCAGAGTTCGGCCAGTATAGTATCTACGAATCTGCTCAGAGCGGTACGCGAATGAGTCAGAGGATTGGTCACTTCGAAGATGTAATACATAACGAAAATGCCATAAATGCTGCCATCGTAACGCTCAATGTAAAACAGAGATTTCAATCGATTCACGGATTCGGCGGAGCTTTCACGGATGCAGCTGGGATAAATATAATGAGCTTGAGCCGGGGATGTCAAGAACGGATCTTGGAGTAAGCAAAACAGAAAAGTTTACTGTTTCATCTATCCTAATAAAACAATCGGTTCATCCTGGAAATCATGATTTCCTATCGGAATTGATGCAAGTGAGAATGACCGGAAAACCGGTACATAGAAAAAAAAATCACTCGATACAACGAAAGTGTTCATTTGCAAATAGCAAACGAAATATTAACGGGTCTGCTTGGGGCCCAAAAAGAGGGACCATTTTAAATATGTTTTTCTGGTGAGAGTATTGGGATAATGAGATCGGGGTTTTACGCACAGTTAATACGTAGTGTTGCCAAGTTTGAATTTTTTATTTTAAAATATCGATAAAAAAGTCATGTCATTATTATTTGAACGAAGTGCCGCATGGTTGCTGCATGGCCGATCGGTGTAGGTGATTTTGGCAGCTAGGGTGATTTGATATAGGGAATAAAAAAATGTACTTCCAGTATGATGATAAAACTTTTTTATGACTTTGGAAGCTGGTATAAAAAAATCAAACGTATGGACAAACTATTCGGTCATACGATAGAAAATGTTATAAACTTTGCACTGTCCAAATTTGAAAAACGTAAAAAGAAATAAGGGTAAATCGCAACGGGGCAATTCGCCGTAGCCTAGTGGCGATCGGGCCCTTCACAAAAATCGTCATAACTCGGCCCATATTTGGAATTTTTACAAAATCTTTTTTTCATCAATTAAAGTTAAGGTATCCCTTTTGCGGCGGGCCGTATTTTATGAGGGCATAAGCAGAGCCCTTCTGAATTATTTCTAAATTACAGTGACGCTTAACAAAAATTAATCACAACCAATCATTATACCTAATGATAAACTGGAATGAAAAAGTTGGCACAAATTAAGTGGATTCAAACATTTTTACATTATCTCAGAAAAGTCGCGGTTACTAAAATTCTTCGGCTAGTCACATTTTGCGAAGTTTTATCATCAATATTTTCTTCAAATGTTCGGTGACCCCCTATTTTAATTGTCTTTACAGAATGTTTTACACGCGTTGAGCAAATTATATCAGGCATCTAGAGTTATTCAGTGTATAAATCATCAGATGGAAATGTGGCCAACGTGTGATCTCTATAAAGTGCCGTATATATGAGACGATTTTTAGAGTCGTAGTTTTTCGTTAAAAGTTTGGTAACTTGGCTTAAAATTTGACCAGTATACTGGGATTTATTTTTACTTGAATACGGACGAAATTCAGTAAATTGTTGCATATTCGGCTTCATGAAAGGAATACCTTAAGGCCCTAGGCTACGAAAATGAGCAATGAGTATTTCGAAATTTCAAGCTTATGCAGACCCCTTACGATGGAACACTAAGATATTTGGTTATTCCGAGTATTCGTCAGTTCAACGAACTAAATAATTTTCAAACGATCGTACGTTTCATGCTTTTAATAATATTGCGTTCCCATCCCCTCCCAACTACGAATTCAATCAGTCCAAGTCTTTTTCCAGTATAGGATTTCAATGGCAGCTCTTCATTTCTCGCACGGAGCTAAATAAGCCAGGTTAAAGTTGTTATGGGGTTAAGTCAACATGTTACCACCGAGCTAAAAAAATTTCTGGTCCTTTACTATCTCTTTGCTGATCATCCTGTGGAGTTTTAATACGATCCACAGCATCGTTTTTTAGAGAAAAAGATCGGCAACTCGACGTATTTCGTGGGCTAATTACATTACGCTTATGGAAAACTCCCGATCATTTTTCAGTACATTATTAATATCTGGTAAGTGAATGTTACCACGTAGCTGCAAAATAGGTACGGTTCGACTAATTATCGGACTAACCCTTGGTACCCCGGGAAAAAAGTTCATATCTCAATATATCTGAATCATATCTGTAGAATCAGATATGATCAAGCAAGAAAAATGACCATATCTGTTCATGTAGTGTCATGACAGACCATGTATGCTTATATCTGAGCATGTATGATCATATCAGAGCCGTTTTAATAATTTTGAGAGCAGACCCGTCCATATCGCAGCAGGTCTGACCAGATCAAATCCCCAGGCAAGATCTGATCTTGTTAGAGCACATCTGACTTCATTGGGCCAGATCTGATCACGTCAGATCGATCTGATTTTATTGGGCCAGATCTGATCATGTCAGGCAAATCTAATCTTATTGGACCAGATCTGTCTGTCCGTAGAAGAATAAAATACCGTGGATCCCAGTAGACCTGGATATCTAAGAACAATAGTGATAGAATCCCATGTGATAGAATCATAGTTTATCTCAACTATCAGACCAGGTATGACTCCGACTATATCAGAGCAAATCTTACCCTGTTGAGACAGATCAAATCTTGTTAATGCAGTCATGAAGATATTAAAATGTTTACATATATAGAGTCGGGTTATGAACACGTCATCACTTGACGTGTTAATAATTAATAATATTATAGTAACTCACATGATCACATATAATCCAGTCAGGTGTGGTGCCATATCTGATCGGATATCGTCTCATATCCTCATATATCGTTTCATATATTCAGATCTTTTCATGTGTGAACAACTGAACTGCATATACGATAAGGTATGAGTGTATAAGACTTCGTATATTTTCCAGGTTTGGTATCGTATCTGATGGGATAAAATTTTAAATGAACGTGCCTGCTCATTATCACATCATATATGTTCAAATATGGTTTCACGCTGCCAACTCGCCCTGGTACCTGACCAGATAAAAACATATATGAGATCTATATAGCGGAGTCTGGTACCGTATTTGATCGGATATGATCTTATACGAACAGATACGTTCACGTATCACATCATGTATATTCAGATACGAATTCACGGTACCAACTCGCCTTGGTACTTAGCCAGATATAAACAGATATGAGTTCATATATGGTCAGGCCAGATACTGTATTTGATTAGATATGATCTTCTATATGCACATGTGATGTGGAATATGATCAGACCTAATCATATATGATACTGTAAAATGTCAGATATAAATATAGATGATACATGTATGACAAAATCTGAAACATATATGAACATATCTACTTAGACATGAACTTTTTTTCCCGGGACCGTGAAAATGAAGATTCACAGTACCTTTATAAAATGATTAATGTTTTTGATAGGGAACTTGTGCGAAAAATCGAGCACACATATTCGACTGTGTAATCATGGCATATCTTATCGGTATTTTGTAATTGGGGGTCGTCCATTAATCACGTGAGGCTCAAATAGGGGGGAGGGGGGTTCGGATAACATCACGATTGATCACGCTGGGGGGGACCGAGCGGAGGGGTTGTTGTGACATATCACGTGTATTTTTTTTGTAACTGCGCGGACAATGCCATTTAAATATGCTGACAATACTCATATATTATTTCGTTTTTCATAATAAAATACCGCACTCTCTATCGCTTGCGTCAGACGTTTCTTAACAAAAAAAACTACACGTGATGTGGTAGGGGGGGGGGGGGGCTGGCTAGAAACCTCACCACATATCACCATGGGGGAGGGGGGGTTCAAAAAGTGGCCTAAAAAACCTCACGTGATTAATGGACGACCCCTTATGCCCGGGAACCTCAAACTACTGGGTCAGGATAATTAACAACGAATATTAATGGTACCTATTCTCTTAATTAGTAATAATTACTTAATATTAATTTTGTAACTATGTTCAGAAATTATACATTTCTAGACATTTATAGGCAAAGACAAAATAACGCAGATTTTCTTCATGGATCCATTTTTTTCTTATTCGAATATCGGAAAATTATTAAAGTTTTTTATTTCTTCGAGATTATAGACAGCTTTAGTATAGAGCCTAGTATTAGTATTGAGGTTTCAAACGGGGCGCATAGGGTAGGCGTACCAGTTTTGGCCACTTTAAGCATTTTCGGGCATTCCATTGCGTATAATGTTTAGATTATTGCAAATATAGAACTGAAACAGTGACCACCATAACTTAGAAGGTACATGGAATCGAATTATTATCGATGAAAAGCGCATGTGAATCAAATTAGTCACGAAAATAGGGAAATATTTTACACCTACCATTTTAACCAGTTGTGGCCGTCAAATGTACTGCTTTTCGACAGCTGAAGTGCCAGTTGCGGCCACTGGGCACAGAAGCGGGAAGTAATTAGGTTAAAAACGATAGATAGGGGTATTAACAATTAATAAAAGTAGTTTCAGGTAGCAACGGTTATTTATTACACGAATAAATATAAAATTGTTTAAATGTTAACAAGGTTTTTAATATAAAAGGCTTAAAGCTCGGTAACTCGAATTCCTGTCGGTTTGAATATTTAGCGAATTACGCAACTCGCGGGGTTAATCACTTTTGAAATTTGGTGTACTTATCTTTTGAAATCTTTTGCAATCTTCAAAATCTTCGGATATCTTTTTAAATCTGTTGCAATCTTCTAAAATCTTTTGAAATATTTTCATCTTGTTATCTGGTGTAGACCAAATTGATGTGGTCAACCCCTCGAAGTAACTTCACAGTGTTCGATATTTAATTTCTGGGTTGAGTGCAAAAGTCATGTTGAGTACAAAAAAGGTAGTGGTCGTTTTACGCTTCACCTTTCTAGCTGCCATTATTGTTCGTATCTTGCGTTGTTTTTTTTCTTTTGTTTTTTTCTAGCTTTAGCGCTTTCATTTTTTTATTTGCTTCAATTCTGAGAATTCTCTCCGTTCTTTTTACCTGCTCTTTTCTGCTCTTTCATTTGTTTTTCGTTTTCTTTAGCTGCCATAATTTCTACCCGCTTATCCGACGTTATTACAGAAGGTAAATGGTCAGTAGTTACTTTACGGTGACGTTTATTATTGACTTGTTTTTTCGGCCATACAAGTATTTCACCTAACACATCTGCGACTGAATTTTGTAGAACAACGATTGAGTTGACTGAAAATTCACGTTTTTCTGTCGATTCTGACTCGTGAAAAAATGTTGACCTAGAGGGATATCAGTTGCCAAAAATTCATCAGTATTCTCCGTAGAACCTGTTGGATTGTCATAAATAAGACCCAAGGTCAAATTTGGATCAGCAATACTCTCAACTTGAATAATATTTTCACCGGGAATAACTACACAGTGTATAATTGAGGTATGGGTATCTCTTACGACTGCGGGCTCCACACGGAAAAAAAGAAATAGTACAAAATACAGGGGCTACGCAGTTCGCATTGGACTCGAGCGATTGCACAGCGATATTTACTGAAACACAGTGCTCAAAATACAGTGTGCTCAAAGTAAATTATTACAGTTCTTATACTGTCCTCTTTGGACTCGAACCGCTCTACTGTATCTTTTACTGGAACACACAGTCCAAAATACAGTTTAGTCAAAAGTAAATTTTGACAGTTCAACACTGTAATATAAATTTAACAAAACTTGTAATCTGACAGTTGGTTAATCTGTATTATGTACAATGAATGCGCCAGTTATATCAACAGAGTTTATGTAGACACACAAAAAAAAGTTTACCCATAAAAGAAGTTTTAAAAAAATGTGTAGAAAATATTAAAAAATCAGTCATATACACAAGAACGTACCTTTTTGTAAATAATTCTCTCTTTTTTATAATTTCTTGAATTATGTTGCACAAATGTCAACATTCGCATCCTATCGACCACGCACTATTAACTGGCAATCTGTGTCCTGGCCACGTGCCTCACCCCACGCGCGAGACAAGTCGTAATTAGACAAGAACGTACCTTTAAACAAAAATTCTCTCTTTCTTTATAATTTCTTGAATTCTGTCGCACAACTTTCGATGTCCACGTCCCATCAACCACGCACTACTAACTGGCAATCCTTTGTGTCCTGGCCTCGTGCGTCACCTCGTGCCTTATTTGCGTACACTATAAAAATCAGTGATCGCATTTGAATTTTACAGTTGAATATTTTTACTGAAATCACTGATGTATTCACAATATCAAACTGCAAATAAACTAGTGTCACTGTAAAAATCTCAGACTGCACAGATAACGTCACGAACTGTCGAAAGAAGAGTAAAACTACCGTGCCACACTGTGAAATTTAATGAATCACTCTGTACTCAATACAGTGTGCACTGTAACCCTTGCACTTTACGTACAGTATAAAAATCAGTGACCTCGTTTAAATTTTACTGTTGAATATATTTACTGAAATCACTGAGTTATTCACAATACCAAACTGTAAATAAATCGGTGTAACTGTACAAATCTCAGAGTGCACAGATTACTTGACGAACTGTCGAAAGAAGAGTAAAACTACCGTGCCACACTGTACAGTTTAATTAATCACTCTGTACTCAATACAGTGTACACTGTAACCCTTGCAGTTTGCGTACAGTATAAAAATAAGTGATCTCATGTAAATTTTACAGTTGAACATTTTTACTGAAAACACTGATGTATTCACAATACCGAAATGGAAATGAGCCAGTGTAACTGTAAAAATCTCAGTGTGTACAGGAAAATTCGTCATTTTTGTAGGACAGGATTTACATTACTCTGTTTTACTGTAAAAAGAAATATGGCACCCTGTTTTTTTATGCGGTTTATACTGTGATTTTCGCTGTTTCTTCTTTTCCGTGCAGGGACTTCGAAGATTGATCACCTAGGTATTAGCAATCAAGAAAAATTATCAATAATGTGACATTACAAATACGTTGTCAAATGAGATAAGCTGAACAGTGTAATCCGTTGGCCCATATATGTCATCATTTGTAATGGTTCGTTTTTTGAAACCAGAATCTCATATGATACGAGTTCAGCGTGAACCTCTATTCTGCGCCACTAAATCACATTTTCATATGTATCCGGAAATTCATATTGTACTTACAACTGATTGGCGGTGGTATCATCTCGAAATCAGGGAAGTCGAGTTCAAGAATCTCATCTGAAAAACTCGCCACAGGTTGAGACATGCTGGACGTTCGCAGCTCCATTTTATTTTTTTCACACGTGCCAGACGATGTATCCTTTTCTCGTGCTGATTCATCCTCAACGACGCTGCTCCAGACATCGTAAAGGGCTGCGTACCTGTCGCCGTGCTCCCATTCTACTTTGGCATTTTTGACATTCTTGAAATGCAGCAATACTTCCGGTGGAATCTTCTTCTCGATGCATTCACGGCAACTGACATTAGAAGATTGACGCACTTCGCTACCTCTTCCCTCCGAATGTAGAACTTCATCGCTCTGCTTGTTTTCCTGAACGCATTTTGAGTAGTCCACCGCATTCGTATCAAAAGGGTACAAGCCGCACCTTCGAAACCCATTCTTTATAGTCTCAGTGAAGTTTTCCGTGTGGATAAGCGCCGATAGTAATGCTGGTACTTGATGTTTTTGGACATCACTGCCTTCATATTTGACGCGCCAATTGCGAACCGATGTTTTCCACTTCTTTTTTCAGGGAAAAAATACAGCAACATCGAGTGGCTGGAGAATGTGTGTTGCATGCGATGGGTAACAACATAGTTCTATTTGTTGTTCTCTGCAGAATGAGCTTAGGTCTATCGACAGGTGAGAAACATGACCATCCAAGAACACGACGATGGGCATTGGAATATCGGATTTTTCGAATAATGGGTGGAAGACATTGATGAAATACTCATAAAACGCTTCGCTTGTCATCCATCCGCTGTCTGTCTTCCCAATTCCCCATTGCTTTTGGAGCAGACTCTATGTAGACCCTCGGCAGACGTCCGTACTTGTACGCGGTCAATGGAGGGGCAAACTCTCCGGCAGCGTTAACAGTGAAAAGAGTCGTTAGGTTTTCTTTATCGTTGCTAGCTACATCATACACTGATTTGACTTTTTCAGCCAAAACGAGACCTCCACTTGGTGAAAGATAAACGGCCGTTTCATCCATATTGAAGATTCTTCGTGGGTCCTGAAAGATTCCATTTTTCCTTCGAGTTGCGTAGCGATATCTGCAAACCACAATCGGATGTGATGCGCAGTGAGAATAGCTCTAGCTTTGCTCAAATGCTCGGATTTTTTATGAGCTACTCGTGGGTGGCGACGCAAAAACCCCTCAAACCATTTTCGTCCCCGAAGGTTGTTTTTAAATACATTCGGCAATTTTTCTACTTCGACAAGCTGTTTAACTGAATAGATCAGACGATCTTTGTTGATAAGAAATCCCATGCGGCAAGTTTCTAGCAGCCAGTTTTCTAAATTTGTTTCGGTAGCACGACCAAGTATACATTCTGGCCCACATCTGCCGCACGTCTCAGGCGCTTTTCCTTTGAGCTTATTCCGCAAAGTTGTACGAGGGATTTTGTACTGTTCACTAGCTTTGAAAATTGACATTCCATTGCGAAACATAGCCAAAGCTTCCTTGACATCATTTTTCGTGTAATTTGAAGAAAAAAAATCCGCTTCAATGCTTCGTTTTTTGGTGTGTTTTTAGATTTCGTATTTATACGACCCATTATCTGCAAATTAAAACACAGTTAAAAACATACCTAAGTTTTAGCGAAGCACAAGAAGGTCTGATTTCATCGCACTCATTGAATATGGTCTGCAGTCACAACAGATGGCCACAAATGGTATCAGCATCCTCCAGTGATGGCCATGTGATGGCCAAAAATAGTGCATTCACACTTTGAATGCACTAGCCTTGGCCAGCACTTTTATTTCGGGTATTTTAGGTTATGTTTCGGATTTTATGACCCCAACCCCGAAAGTAATATATATTGGATCAAGAAAAAGTGTATGATGTATCATAACGACTCAGGTTACAAGAAATTATACTTTACTTACCGCAGGATCCTTAGCACCTTAGTCGGACAAGCGGCTCAGTGTCAACACATTTTTATTCACAGACTTGAGAAGAAAAGGTACACAATCTAAAAAACAATCGAAAGGGGTCTCGAAACAGTTTCTGTATCGAAATATAACAATCGATACAGTAAAAACAACCTCAAAACCTTATAAAAGTCGAAAGAAACGCGAAGTGGCCAAAAATGGTGCAGTGGCCAAAACTGGTACGCCTACCCTATGTCTCTAACTTCGCGACACTTCTACCAACCTGGGCATTATGATATACCACCATTTACGACGTTGACAATTCGTTTCGCCTTAATTGAGCCAGAAAAAGTTATAGAACATAATTATACAAAGTAACACTTGATGTAATCACCGTATGTTCAAAAATCCATATTTTTACAAATAGATGTAGAAAAATAGTTAAAAAACTCACGTTTAATATGACGATTATTTGAAAGCTAACAGTTCGCAACAGTCAATCGGCTCCGTGCATAAGCATAGAGCACTCCCCTCGTACTTCACCCCCGTTGGCTATACCCCATAACAACCTTAAGGGGTGGTACCTGAGTAAACGGCGAGAAAACAGGTAAATTTCGGAAATTTTCATCGCAAAAACTAATGTTTCGATTAGATCCGGATTTTTTTTATTGGAAAATATGGACATTGAGGTATGTTTAGGAATGTTAAAAAATAAATTCGTTGCCTGGAAGCGATTCAAACGCGATTATCTCGAAACATAGTTTCCAAAGTCGGTGTCAGATGTATCTCGAAAACAGCTTGTCCGATTTTGTCCAAATTTGGATACAATATTCTTCGATAGTTTTTCTCGTTCGCCACGTAGAGGTTTTTCATTTGATTGAACCATTGCTTTTTTATGCAATGTGTATGCATTCCAAAATCGTCGGAAATTGCGAACGAAAAACGAATGTTAAATTAAAACGGTGGCAATTCCGTCAAAAATGAAAATTTCAAAAAAATCCCACGTGGCGAACGAGAAAAACAATCGAAGAATATTGTATCCAAATTTGGACAAAATCCGACGAGCCGTTTTCGAGAAACATCTGGCACCGACTTTGAAATCTATGTTTCGAGATAATCGCGTTTGAATCGCTTCCAGGCAACGAATTTATTTTAAAAAAATCCTAAACATACCTCAATATACATATTTTCCAATTAAAAAAACCGGATCCAATCGAAACGTTAGTTTTAGAGATAAAAATTCCCGAAGTTTACCTGTTTTTTTCGCCGCTTACTCAGATACCTCCCCTTAAAAGATGAACATGGAAACTACGGGAAAGCGATTTACAAATCTTCTCATTTATGCGATTTATTCATAATCGATTAATCGTCGAGATAATTTTCGCAGAACATATTTCGGCCCGGACGGCAGTCGATATAATCTCGGCCGTGTGCCAATAGGAGGCACAGATTTCTCCACCAGACCCTACACCTACGATGACATCCACGACCCAACTTTAGCACATTTTTCCCTGGCTCCAGAAGATTATACGTACAAAATTCCCCTGATGCAAAGAGCACTTCAGCTAAATCCTAGCTTGAACTTTTTTTCGGCCCCTTGGTCCGCACCACCATGGATGAAGACAAACAACGACTTTTCGGGTTTCGGTAACTTTTTTCAGCATTTATCGAGTCCCGCTCGTCTCTCTCTCTCTCTCTCTCTCTCTCTCTCTCTCTCTCTCTCATCGCCTAATCGTCGAATGTGTCCATCCTAGGTTTCTTGAGGCCGGAATATTATCAAACCTATGCGGATTACTTGTTGAAATTTCTCATCGAGTACAGGCTGCACGGATTGAACATGTGGGCTATATCAACCGGAAATGAGCCTATAGGTGCTTGGATGCCGTTGTTATTGATAAATACGATGGGCTGGACACCGGAGACCGTGGGAAATTGGATCGCTAATAATTTGGGCCCAACCATCGCCGCGTCGGAATCGAACTACACTCTTATTCTCATAATCGATGATCAGAGAGTCAATGTGCCTTGGTACGTCGACGCTATATTCCAGAATGATCTTGCTAAGAATTACACAGCAGGTATCGCCTTGCACTGGTACTTCGACGAATTCGTACCGCCAGACACACTCGATGTAACCCACGGTCATCATCCCACAAAATTCCTCTTACAGACGGAATCTTGCGTAGGTGAGTACTTCGAAAAAATGCTTTTTACCATGTTCCCTGATTAATCCGCAAAATAACGTATGAGATCGCAATCAAACGATGTTTCTCCTCACCCTTTTGCAAATACGTATTACGACGTTGAATAAGTTCTCGCTGTTTCTTCGTGAAAATTAATGCTTTATTTTGAGAAATCAGTCCTAATGTTTTCCAACGTTTCGGAACTGTTGTGTGATCAACTCCTAATCATTCTCAAAGTTCCGCTAGCGTCTGGCATGAGTCGTCATGAAGTAATGCCTCCAATTCAAAACATCAAAATTATTATTTTTGAAGCGTCAAAACCAATCTCTGCATATTGTTTCCGACAGAGCATGGTCGCCGCGAGTCTCAACAAGGATCCTGTGTGCTTGGCTACAGATTTTTTTGTAAGGGATCATGACAGTGTAACGGGTCGAAAAATAGCTGACGTTCGCATTTTTTTTCGATGGTTAACATAGGCTGGTCAGCCTGATTTTTTTATGTCTAATCAAAGCACTCACGAAGAACAGAAAATACATTTTAAAATGTTTATTTTTATTTTTTTTTTACATTTTTTTAACGGTTGTAAATGTTTTCGAAAAAAAGGAGTCCTCCTGGTGTACACGGTTGTGGCCGTAAATATTATCTGAAACAAAATTTGAACAAAGATTATTAATCAGTATGAAAGCCGCTATCTTGCTATGAAGGATTTTTTTCAATCAAAATTGACAAAATGGCGGCGGTTTGAAAAAAAGTCTCGAATTTACTCTGTTTTTCGACAGTGTTTCGTTAAAAAAAATATGAAGATTAAAAAAAAAGCTTCCATAGACAAAGAATGGCGTGAAGAATGTTGTGTCAAAATGTGAGACGGATACCTCGAAAACTCTTCTTTTGAGAGTGTACACCGTTTCGAAAAACGATATTTCGAGAAAAACGCGTCGGTCCGTGTCAGGTCGCACGCAACTGGTCGAATCCCTTTTTCTGAGAAAGCAACTGGAATATTCCGAATTTCGCCCCAAAAATTAAACAGCATGTTTATGACAATTTGTTGAAAATTTTACTCTGTGATAATCCCTTAATAAAGTAGCGCAGTAAAATTTCCCGCAAATACGCTTTTTGGCCCGAAATTTGACATCTTTGACACTATGGAAAAAAAAAGTTGTTTACACTTCGACGAAATGACATACGACTGAATTTCAAGCTTACTTATAGTACACCTTTACACATGCGTTACCGTCTACTACACGCACGCAGTTCTGGTAACGCCATCTGTTGGAAAACAGCGAGAACTTATTCAACGTCCTAATATTTTGACAAATTGATAAATAGTTTGAAACTGTTGACGAATTGCATTGTCGTTTATCGATTCGATAGGCATCGTATTCTGGGATTACCCGAAAGTTCGCCTCGGCGACTGGGCACGAGGCGAAAAATACATCACGAACATAATCGAAATTCTTAATCATTGGATGACTGGGTGGGTCGATTGGAATTTGGCTCTTGACAACGCAGGAGGACCGAATTGGATACAAAACTTCGTCGATTCATCGATAATCGTTAGTCCCGAAACCGATGAATTCTTCAAACAACCGACTTACTACGCGATCGCCCACTTTAGCAAATTTATTACGAGAGGATCAACGAGGATCGGCATAACGACAAGTTCGGATGCACAAAACGTGGCTTTCTTGACTCCTGACAACGAAATAGTCGTCGTTCTGTTCAATCCGTGAGTTCTAATATACTTTTCACTCATTTAAGGGATAACACCACTCTAGCGGCAGAAAATAAGGCCTAACTTTCTCAATTTATTTTGGGAGTATGAAAAAAGGAATAGGATTTCTTTTGAGAGGGTTTATTTAACACGTATTAAAGTATTTAAAAAAAAATGTATTATAATTTTCATACAAAATGGCGGCGACATAGCCCATCTTGAAAAACGTGTTTTTTACAAATAGCTTCATGGGAAGACGGTTTTTTCGTAAAGTATAAGACCTGGAACAAAAATAAAAAATATATATAATCTACATATTATTAGCTTAGGAATTTTTTGAAATTTTCATTTTTGACGGATTCGCGACCGTTTTAATTTAACATTCGTTTTTTGTGCGCAATTTCCGACGATTTCGAATTGCATACACATTGCATAGAAAAGCAATATATGGTTCAATCAAATAAAAAACCCCTACGTGGCGAACGAGACAAACTATCGAAGAATATTGTATCCAAATTTGGACAAAATCAGACAAGCCGTTTTCGAGATACATCTGGCACCGACTTTGAAAACTCTGTTTCGAGATAATCGCGTTTGAATCGCTCCCAGTTAACGAATTTATTTTAAAAAATTCCTCAACATACATCAATGTACATATTTTCCAAGTTAAAAAAACCCGGATCCTATCGAAACATTAGTTTTTGAGATAAAAATTCCCGAAGTTTACCTGTTTTTCTCGCCGTTTACTCAGGTACAAGGCGCCTGGAAGAAGGCCGAGGCGCTGCAGTAAAATCGATAATTGAACATTTTTTTTTAATTTCGCTACAGGACCAATTGCCTATTGTTTTTATGACCCAAAAGTATTTATAAAGAAAAAAAAGAGATTTTTCCAAAATCCTAGAGTGGTGTTATCCCCTAATGAAGACTTAAATAACTAGCAACCCTCATGACGAAATTGATGACATTCTATTCATTTTTCAGGACCGCTGAGAATATGAGTATCGTTGTGACAGATCCTGAACACGGAAACATCTCGACGAATGTTGTACCGCATTCAATACAAACCATAATCTACACCAGACAAGAACCGGTTCATCGCACATCTATCAATACTCCTCTTAACGATGGAGTAAAAATTCAGACCTGACGTTAAACATCCCCATACAAGCGTACGTTCTAGTAAGAGGTTTTCAAATAATCAATGGAAGTTCCGAGCCTCTTTCAATTTGTGAGCAAAACACATCTACGGAAACTTTTATCGAGGAACGTTGAGGCCGTATCTCTAGTGTAAACACCAATTTTCAAGGTGATTTTTTAGGGATTAAATTTCGGGAAACGATTAACTCTACATTGTTAAAATTTCACAGTTATATTTATACATGTTTGAAGTAACATTGTACATTTTTTTCAAAGCATTTTGACGATTGGGGCCGACCTTGTTATCTGAAACAAACGATTTTTGTAAATTCTATTCTTTACGGATGGGGTTACCGTTCGCTCTTCATATTTTTTTATTGCTTTATAATTACTATTTTTCCGGGCTGCGAAAAGTAAACATTTTATTGTAAAAATCAGAGTACTCTTCTCTGAACGCCCCCATTTTGTACATTTTTCATATTTTTTTATATTAAAGGACCGAACGATAGCCATATCCGTAAAGAATAGAATTTTTTTAAATCGTTTGTTTCAGATGACAAGGACGGCCGCAATTACAACGCTCGACGATACAAATATTTCGCCATATTTACCTGCGCAACATAAAATATCACGTACAATTTCGAATATGATACTTTGAAAAAAATGTAAGGTGTTACTTCGAACATGTATAAATATAACTGTGAAATACCAGGACTTTCGATTCAACCGTTTCTCTAAATTCGATTTCCGAAAAATCTTCATGAAAATTGGAGTTCGCACTGGATTATGGCCTTAAATGTTTTCATCCTTTTCACTCATGAAAACTCAAAACCAAATATAAAAATTGATGATGAACCGAGTGATCAATTTTTTTCCATATTCGAATAAGTTTCATAATAATAGCAAGAGTGAAATTTCCTTTCAGCGTTTGCCAAATCCGTGAAAAAAACTATTATCACATGTTGATTTTCACGAGAGCTAAAGTCTTTGTCGCTTTCAGTAACTTGAAATGACGAATACCTCGCGATAAATTGAAATCCAACGCGACGTTTAACTTATCGACTGGAACCGTTCACTTATATCTGACAATGGAATGCATTTGGTTGAAAGTATAATTGTTACAATTGCATATGCAATGGAATTCAGATTTTTGTTCAATGCTCCGTGACTGCCAATCGATAAGAATTGATGCAACAATATAGACCATTTCGGATAAACCGAAAACATTTCGGGCCAATTCGGGCGATTTGGACAATCAACTCGGAGCAGACTCGAATGAACCACCGTAATCAATGTGGTCGAAAAATCGATAAGAAAAAAATTATGTTTTGCCGGGCTTAAGAGTTAATCATTTTAGAATACTTCGAGTGGGGATGAAAAATACCGCGTTTTTATTATTCAATAAAAATCACTTTTTGTTTTCTAGGGTGTCTCAAAATGACCTGACATTTTTATTTATCAAGAAAACGTATTATTTGTTTGAACAGTACGAATACTGTAATTTTAATATAAGGTACAAGCATGGAGGTTATGTGTGGAATATCCGATAAACGGCCGCCACGTCCCTGTTCGCAAACGTTTACTCTTCTGACGACATTTTCAATAACATTTCGACATAATTCCGGACTAATTTCATTGATGGTGCGTCCAATTGCTTCCTTGGGCTCCGAAATGGTCTGTGGATCATTGGCATACACTTTCCTCTCGGAAAACTCCAAAGAAAGAAGTCCAATACCGTCAGATCATGACCACGAAACTTCGTATGCAATAACTGCATTGTTTCGCCCGCAGTGTGGCAAGTTGCGCCATCTTGATAAAGAAATATGTCTTCCAAGTCCATGCCGTGTATGCCATTTATCGGATATTGTGTTCCACGCACAACCTTCGTGTTTGTACCTCATATAAAAGAAAAAATATTCGCTCTCTTCAAATAAACAATACGTTTTATTATTTAATTTATTGGGAGTACAAATAAGTCTCTGCCGTTTGACAAAAGATAGCCCCACCAGGAGGTTATGGTTGAAATTGTCAGATGTAAAACGTCATATCGTAAGGTTGGATATCTGGCAAGACCATTACCTCGAAATATTAGTGATTTTGTTCGACGTCGAAGACAAAGAACGTAGCGAAAGGAAATCAAAAGATCCCGCAAATGACGCTTATTCGACGGAAAAATCGACATTTTCGCACGAAAAAAATTGTGTGATGCTGATACAAAATCGCAAATATTTCAAGGTTATGGTCTTGCCAGATGTCCGACCTTACGGTATGACCTTTTACATCTGACAATTTCAACCATAACCTCCTGGTGGGGCCATCTTTTGTCAAACGGCGGAGACTTATTTGTAGTCCGAATAAAATGTCAAGTAATTTTAAGACACCCTTTATATATGACAAAATGTATGCAGGAAGTAATAGATATCTTTCAGTAAGGAGCAGAACAAAATTCATTTGATAATTCGCTTCTTACGTTTCATGGAGAATAACTATTATCATTGCCATTTTCTTGTCACATCTGATTTGAGGCAGTCGTCTGAATCATTTATCTTGAAACGGTCGTTCGAGTCAATCATCTCCATCCAATGTAATTATATTAACTCTGAATTAAAAAAACACATAACTAAAATGCAGTTTTTAAGTCTCTAATTTATTATTTTTCAAAGATTATCAATCCATTTGATATCGTACGATTTCTTTATCATAAAAATTGTTTGCATACGAATTGTTGCTTGAAATAATTATACAATTTCTGATGACGCTTCGTCACGGTAATTGAGCTAAATTGTCGTTCGATCATATTCATAATATCTTTCACGATGATTTTCTTCTCCCTATTAATAATTCCAATTCTTTTTACTTATTACAACCGAGAGATTCGAATATTTAAGAAAATTCTTGAGTATTTGCATCTTTGTACTTGCAATAAGTAGAAAGAAATTATGGGAGGAAAAGGGAATCATCGTGAAAGATATTAATATTGCCGAACAATAATCACCGTGAATAATATTTCGTAGTAAAATGTGGATGGTGATGTCTGCATTGCAAGTTTCAATCAAATTCAAGAAATAATATTTGACAATGTCATAGAAGTTTACATATTTAGGAAAATGCGTCATTGATGATTGTGACATTTTTCGCGTGTGCAATTATATTCATTAATCAAATATATAATGATCAAATATACAGGGTGTCCCAAAAGTAACGTACACCCTTCTAGCATCTGGTAGGAAAAAAAATTCTGAGACGAAAAGTCCTCAGTCATTTTTCGATCAGACGCATAGATAATTAATTATGAATTAAAATAAATAGCTAATCAGGTGCGCGCTACAGCGGAAAGGCAGCGTAGAGGGGAGGGATAGGGGAATGCGTTGTAATTGCGTGCGCCTGAAAATGTGCGCGGAGGGAAAATTCCGAAAGCATGTGTGCAAGTGTGCGTGCGTGCGTGTGTGTGTGTGTGTGTGTGTGTATGTGTGTGTGTGCGTGTGTACGTGCGTGCGTGCGTGCGTGCAAGCGTGTACAAGTGTGTGATTGTACGTGCGCACACGCGTGTGTGTCTACTTGTACACATGCTATCGGCATTCCCCCTCCACACACATTTTCAGACGCACGCAATTACGACGCATTCCGCTATCCCTCCCCTCTACGCTGCCTTTCCGCTGTAACGCGCACCTAATTGGCTATTTATTTTAATTCATAATTAACTATCGATACGTCTGATCAAAAAATGACTGAGGACTTTTCGCCTCAGAATTTTTTTTCCTACCAGATGCTAGAAGGGCGTACGTTACTTCTGGGACACCCTGTGTAATAATCGAAAATATAATGCAAAATAGAAGGTTACACATGCTTCCTCAATATGTTATCTAGCTCAAGAAGTTTTGCTCGTGACCAAGTCACATAATTCAAACCGGCTTTCTCATAAAGCAATCTTTACGAGCGAAACGAAATGATAAGATAGCAATTTACAAGTTGCTAGTCTTTTCAATTATCTTCTCACCCATCCCTCCGTAATGCTTATTCGTGTACATAAAACACTGATCGATATCTCGAACTTTTGACCACGTACAGCGTTTACACCTTCGAGAAATTGAGCATTTTCCAAAATCCAAACTTCTGACACAATAATCGTTATTCAAACCAAATTCTATATCTCAAAATTTACCTGAATTAAGGCGTTGACTGAATTTTTTCAAATCGACATCTTGAAATTGTAGAAATAGTCCGAAATAGGAAAATATAATGCCAATATCTAAAAATTGAAGAAAATTCAAGCGTTTTGGAGCTATTCGTAAGTTCTGCCATAAAAAATTTAACGAAAAAATTTACCTGAAAGCATCCTTTACAAGGAAGCAATAAATAGTAACAGCAATAAACCAAACATAAAACCAATAATCGAAATAGGCTAATGGGCATGTTTTTAGAGAAAAAAATATTTTATCCTCGACAAAAGAAATACGTTTTAGTCTGAGGTTCCGGTTGAAAAGCGAAACAAGGTGGATGCGTGGCGCAAGTAGCGAAAATGAAAAGTAGTACGAATCGAAGTTTTAGAGGTGAGAAATAGAAGAAAAGTAGTTAGAAGACAGCCGGAAAGGGAGAGGAACGAGTGGAAGTGTTGGTGGATAAAGGGACAGCAAAAATAGAGCGGAGGAGAAACAAATAGGTGAAAGACACGAAAGAGGTTAGGAGGCGGGAACGGTGAGACAGAGCATGAGAGTGAGTGAGATGGCAGACAGCGGAAGTGACGGGGATGACAGCGGCGACAGTGGCAAGCGACGGCTGGAAAAGGAAGTAGGAAGAAAGGTCTACAACACCGACCAAGAAGACGAAATAGGGGCAGGAAGGAGCGGATCCTGCCTGACCGACGGGATCTGCGAAACACCCACGGTCTTACATACAGGCAGCCCCCTGACACTGGCCTTCTATTCCTATAGGATAAACGAAAACGCGTTTTGTCCGGGCTTTTTAGTTCTTAAAAGCGCCACTACCTAGCGTTGGCTGTTACGTGACAGGCGTCGGCTCTAAATATTCCGATCAGCTGAACGATTCGATACTTTCGTTTCGTGCTGTTATCGTTATTGCGATAACAGCACGTACTGTTACAGCGATAACAGGATCCATCATACACGCGAATAATGGTTTTCGTAAAGTTATCTATACTAGACTTTTATTCATGTGAAATATTCGAAACACCGGTGCAACGTACATATATATGCATGCCTGTCACACGACTACTAGCACCACAGTGCGGAAAGGACATTTTGCGAACAGCATTTATCTACCAGTGTCAGCCCCCTGCATACAGGTCTTGAAACTCGCTCAAAATTTCAGTGGTGGGGAATGGCCTCTTATTGAAGCACCGACTGTTTCAACTCGTGACCACGAGGATCGCTGCTATAGAGTGATGCAGCCTGTATGAGAGCGACGGAAATAGATTTCAAAAGTACACGAAACCAAAACATAACCGCTGATTCACGTGACCACACGCGACGTGCTCTACATGTAAACTTGTAAAAACGGTGATATTGAAAAATGACTAAGTGGTCTATTGTGCCAACGTGTAAAACAGGCTCTCGGAGTGAAAAATCGAAACGCTCAGTGTTTCGGGTGCCGAGAGACTTGGCGCAATTAAAAAAATGGGAGGCCGCGATACCGGGAGTTGGGAAATTAGAGCCGAGACACGTTGTGTGCGAAAATCATTTCGAACCGAAATATATTCATCGAGAATGGGCGAAACAGGCGTTGGAGCCGGGAACCTGAAAAAAAAGAAAAATTATTGGGATCATTACAATAAATACTTTCCAGGCTGAAAAACATAAAACAAAGTTAGTGAATTATTTTCATTTATCCTACTGGAGAGTCCTTCGCTTAAAGGTCGGAAAAGAGGTGTTTTTTTAAATCCACCAACGCAAACCGTTTCGGAAACTGCAAAGTAGAGATTATGGAAAATGTTTCTTGGGACATGCATTAAAATTTTTCGAAGAGGACATAAAGAATTGCAAAAGAAGCACTGTTTCTTAAGTATTTGTTTAATTTTCAAGAAATACATCCTGCAAGTGTTTCGGTCTGGATTCCAGTTCGGTCTGGAATAGTTCCCACTTATTTTCCGGTCAATTAAAACAACGCGTAAAGCGTATTTTTTTAATAAAAGCTAAAACATGTTTTTAAAAAACCGCGCGCACAGGGATCGAACCCCTGAAAGCAGCATTACGATACTTGCACCGAACCCCTCGACCAACACGAGCTCACATTGACACCTATGTAAAAAACATTTATATTCATTGTACCCACTTAGATAACTATAATCTTTTGGTTTTTTTCAGGTTTACGATAAAGTTAGTTTTAATTGTATTTAGGTCCATCATGCATTTTTGACATTGAATATCATAATTTGCCTACACCAGCCAATTGTACAGCTAGGTTAGGTTCCTATGAGTCAACAATCGATTTCCATCTCTCTCGCACAGCCTGCATCACTCTATCGCAGCGACACTCGTGGTCACTAGGCGAAACGGCCGGTGCTTCAATCCGAGGACATACCCCCACCACCAGAGTTTCAAGACCTGTATGTAAGACCGTGGAAACACCGACGGAGTGCATATGGCGGCCGAAAATAAGCACGGAATCAAGAAGACTAGAGCTAAGGAGTACGAACGCTTACGGCGATCACGATCCAAAAGCGTCCACGAAAATCCAGTTATTAGTGGTTGGTGGTTTCACCGCGTGCGTCACTGCTCATCACCGAACCGAAATGAACTGAGCAACAAGAACGCAACCGACGTCATCCCCCATCGATGATTCCCGCTTGTCATCCATGTTGGAATAAAGCGTCTGCGGACCGTGCGGACCATGAAGAATAGAGGTAAGGAGCCCGAACGCTGTACTGTGGACGCGGGCTATGGAATCAGCGAAAATTGTTACGGAAATATCCGCTGGCGCTGCTGTACTCGGGATAGGATACGACAGAGATGGAATGAGAAAAGAGAGACCCAACTCGACAAATCGCTCGGACCATTTTTTCCCACAATACCATACTCGAAAAGTGTTGCAATTATGTTTTTCTTTTTTTTGTTTTCAATGCATTTTCATCGAAATTAAATAATCGCTAATTGTTTTTGCATTGTTTCTTGTTATCAAAAAGTAACAGCCCATTGATGGGCGAAAAATATTTTTCTGGCACTTCAGTCTCGTGGAGTTATTGAACTTTTTTTCAGCTGTTGAATCAACAATTTATTCTCAATTCAATTGTTGTTGGTTTTTTTCAATTTTTTTTTCATTGGAGGTTTATCGCGGCTTGTCAAGGACGCGCTCACATGTCCCGTAAAACACACACATACGTGAAATATTAAACGAAAAACGAATAATCCGCGAGTTCTCGCGTCGAGGGCGAAGATCCGCAGGTGCGATTTTAAGGATATCTCGAAGGCTGTCCACACGTTTTTTCTCTCCCTCTCCCTCCTCCCCCTCCTCTCATTATTATTCCCTCAGCCTCTTTCGCGATCTCTGCATGCCCGGAAATGAAAAATTCGCGGTCCAGTCGTGCGGCCGAAAATTGTGCCAGCGTAAATCACGTCGGAGCCTAAAGTAGCTAATAGAACAATTCTGCTTTTTTTTCAAACGAAACCCAAGAAAATCGAGAAAAATGTCCGAATTTATAAATTGAAAGAATTTTTATATTGAGAGATAAAGTATTATCAATGAAAAATGAAGAATTAAATTAATGAAAAAATTGAAAGACATTTTCCCTTCATTTTCAATAAATACAACACTTACCTCCGTCGGAGTAAGAAAATCGTGACAGGTCGTAGGCACTTGATGTACGACAGCGTCGTTGCAAATAGCTACGGATCCATGAGAAGGTCCGGCTAACTGGTCGCAGGGAACATTCTGTTCTGGTTGACCACCGTTTTCCTGTCGAAATAAAAAATAATTGATTATTATATTTATCTCAATGTAATAATGGACAATCTATGTCCAATTGTTCGAGGGGATAGCAAAGTACGATATCAACGAATTGACTCAAGTAATAAAGAGTAAAGACAACAGAGGAAATTGAAGAGGGGTAGCAGATAAGAATATTTCGCATATAAATATTGAAGACCGCAAGAAAAAGATGAACTTTTGATAAATTATACTGCTGAACCGAGCTACAAACAATTAGCAAACACAGCTGCAGGTTAGCTGAGTTCATTCGAAGAAAAGAGGGTATTATAGAAAAGTCAAGCGGGGCAGGAAAAGAATAGAGAAAAAAGAAAAAAAAAGTTGAGAAGTGGCGGAGAAACTCATTCGGAAAGTCATGCCCCTGTAGCGCTGAATGTTTTTATGCATTTCACACAAAAAATTACTATAATTATTACAATCCTTACCTTGTTATGGACTGCGATGGGCATAGCATCAGCGATGAGGGTATGACGAAGATGAGGAATTACCTCGATCGTACCATCAGGCATTTTGATGCGGTCTTCTTTTATTATCGAGTCATTGGAAAAGTGAAGCTCGCATACGAAATCAGTGTGGGAGAGACACGCCCCGATGGCTCTGCTCCATCGTTGTACCATATTCTACAAGATACAGGAAAAAAACAAAGCGGGTTGAAATTTCATATACACGCTAAATCATTGAGCACATTTTTTTTCCTATAGGCAATAAGTGGCATGCAATTACTTCAGATTTCGTCAACAAATTACGCGCTCTATGCGTCATTTAACAAAAAGAAAACATTTTAACAGGCCATTTACCTTTGGAACCTTGAAGACGGACAACTGTCGTACTCCTAAGCGCTTGCACTTTGCTCTGCTGACGTCTCGCCCAGTTTGACACCCTGGGTACGAACAGTATTTCGCCATTGTGCACTGCAACAAGAAAAGAACCCAAAATAAAATTTGTAATTACATATTATGACAATAATACGAATTCTAACCTCACTTACATGCTCAAGAAATGTATTTAATCAACCGATGAATTACAATTATAATATAATACAGAAAATGGTTTCAAAATACCGTTTTCTTACCTGCTTTTATATAATGCGGGGCAATCACTCACTGCACTCCACAACACTGATTTTTACTGCAATTAAAAAATTCTTATCACAATTTCGCATTCACAGACGAACCGCCAAGAATGATATATAAATATTATAACCAAGAATTCTCCAGTTTATATATACGCTCACTTCATAACGTCACCGATGCCATACTTCACATCCTTCCCTCTCGGCACTAGCGCTTGATGTGGCTGAATTTCGAACCACAACTTTTCGTCACTTTCAGGGTCCACGTTTGGGGTGCTTTTAGCATACGCGTTCGGGCTCCTTACCTCTATTCTTCATGGTGCGGACTAACGAATTTCGCGATTAATAAAAAATAATTGTGTCTCGGTGTAAAATATATTTATCGTGATCTGCGGCGAAAACTATCGAAGGAGTGATATGTATTGTCTGATGTTTATAAATAAACTTTGTTTGTTACTGCTTCCGCAACGATGAGAAAACATATCGACTGAATTTCGGTATTTCGTTATTATTTTGTATCTGTGCAACGTATAGTATCATAATACGGGAATACGATGTGTGATAATTTGTAAAACTTTTATCTGGATTAAAAACTTCTTATGAATGTTCTTGTGTCTATAAATAAATTCTGTTACTGCATCCACAACGAAGAAAAAATATTGTCTTAATTTCTTTATTTCGTTATTATTCTCTATCTGTACAGCGTATCATCAGTGTGAATATGATGTGATTCAAAATTCGTATTAATTTTCGTGTGTCTATAAATGCATTTTGTTAGGTACTGGTTCCGCAATGAAAAAAAAAATATTGTTTTAATTTCTGTACTTCGTTATTATTCTCTTTCTGTACAGCGTATCATCGGTGGAAATATGATGTGTGATAATTTGCAAAACCTCAGTTGTGATTGAAAATTCTTATCAATTTTTCTTGTGTCTATAGATGCATTTTGTTAGTTACTGCTTCCACAACAAAAAAAAAACCATATTGACTTCATTTCTGTATTTCGTTATTATTCTTTATCTGTAAAGCGTATATAATATGTGAATATGATGTGTGATCATTTGTAAAAGCTTTATCTGGATTCAAAATTCTCATGAATTTTCTTGTATCTAGAAATAAATTTTGTTTGTTACTGCTTCCGCAACGAAAAATAAACATATTGACTTAATTTCTGTATTTAGTTGTTATTCTTTATCTGTACAGCGTATTATAATGTGTGATAATTTGTAGAGGTTTTGTCTAGATTCAAAATTATTATCAATTTTGTCAGTCATAAACTATTATCTTGTCATGGGGGGACCCTTTCTAGCGCGATCTCGCGGAAAAAATCAAATCTGTGAGATCGATTGATCCGTACAGTGTATCATAACATGTGAATGTGATGTGTGATAATTTGTGAAAGTTTTGTCTTGATTCAAAATTCTTATGAATTTTCTTGTGTTTATAAATGAATTTTGTTTGTTAGTGCTTCCGCAACGAAAACAAAAATATATTGACTTCATTTCTGTATTGCGTTATTATTATTTATCTGTACAGTGTATTATAATGTATGAATATGATGTGCGATCATTTGTGAAAGTTTTGTGTGGATTCAAAATTCTCATAAATTTTCGTGTATCTAGAAATAAATTTTGTTTGTTACTACTTCTGCAACGGAAAAAAAACATATTGACTTAATTTGTGTATTTCGTTATTATTCGTTATCTGTATAGCGTATCATAATGAGTGATAATTTATAGAAGTTTTGTCTAGATTCGAAAATCTTATGAATTTTCTTATGACTATAAATGAATTTTATTTGTTACTGTTTCCTCAGCGAAAAAAAAACATTGACTTAATTTCTGTATTTCATTATTATTCTTTATCTGTACAGCGTATCATGATGTCTGGTCATTTGTAAAAGTTGTGGGTGGATTCAAAATTCTCATGAATTTTCTTGGGTCTATAAATAAATTTTGTTTGTTACTGCTTCTGCAATGAAAAGAAACATATTGACTAAATTTCCGCATTTCGTTATTATTCTCCAAAACAATCTATATTATCTATATAAGACTTCTATCTATCTAATATATAGAAATTTCCTGCACCAACTGGTTTCACAATTGATTTGATCAAATTACCGTTCCATATGAAGAAGCAAAGGGTGCTTTTTGCATATCGTACGGCACTGGTTCGTTCCTGATTTCAATTCGGTTCGGTGGAGAGCAGCGCCACCCTTCTCATCTGGATTTCCATGGACGTTTCTTCAACACTGCGTTCGTACTCCTTACCTCTAGTCTTCTTGCACGGAATCACCGAGAGCAAGGAGCGAGGAGGCAAGAGAGACAACAGAGGAAAGATTGGTGACAGGCAAGAGGAGAAGGGGAAGGCCAAAAGGCGCACTGGGACTCAAGAGATGGAAGGTAATTGTGGCAAGATCGCTCATGGAATTTTGGGGGGCAGGTGAACGAAAGAAAGGAAATAGAGGCGATGACAGCGAGGAAAGACATGTGGATGAGGCGGAGCGAGGAAGCACCAACGAATTCAGTCGTACATAGAAGAACAGTTTTTATGGGCGGCCTGAAGACAAGTATTCTGCGACCCAAACTGCCGCGTGGCGGCGTGACGAGTGCACAGCTGTCCCAGCGGGGAGCGGAATGAGACACCTCTCTCTCTCTCTCTCTCTCTCTCTCTCTCTCTCTCTCTCTCTCTCTCTCTCTCTCTCTCTCTCTCTCTCTCTCTCTCTCTCTCTCTCTCTCTCTCTCTCTCTCTCTCTCTCTCTCTCTCTCTCTCTCTCTCTCTCTCTCTCTCTCTCTCTAACACATTGCGGAGCGAGAACAAGCTTCAGCTAAGAGCCTTGGTTCGAAACCAACTTGCATGATTTTTTTCTTTCAGATAAATAATTTATAAACCTAGCTTTGAGTATTTTGGCGCAGTATAACATTTATTAAGACAATTTATTGAAAAAAAAAAAAAAAAATTAGGAAATACAGAGCGCTTTTTTCGTTGTAGCATGAGGAACATATGCTGGACGATTTCTTCTCTTTCTTTCTTCTTCTTTCCCGGAATCTAATTCTTATTTACATTTTCGTCCGCTAAAATTAATTAAACTTGTCATGAACTAATAAATTAAATCAACGCAAGCATACAAATATTCAATTGACCCACTCTTAGTTAATTTTAGTTCACGTGTGCTCATTATATAAGAGAATTATCGAAGCAGAGGAAAAATTAGTTTCACAAATTGCCAATCTCCAGACAAAAATAGAAAAAAACATGCGTGAGCTAAAATTATGCAATGGGAACCACGGAAAGGTGGTGGGTTTCTTCCATCAGGAGGGGGAGGATGTATTGGAGTAGGAGGGTGGGATGAAGGGACAGAGTAAGGGGTTTCCCAACTGTTGAAACAAAAAAAAATCTTTCTTTTGATAAGGTTGAGAAAAATAGAAAAAAAATATGTACAATTTTTTATCGAAATAAATGTTTAACAGTGATTTTTTTTTAACTGGAACAGTTGGATCACCCCTTCAAACAGGATATTCATGATGCCTAACCGAAGCGTATCAATCTATAGTAAATATGCCTATAGCTGACTACGGACATACATTCACAGCCAAATGTGGTGTTCATAAAAGATATTTTCAATCTGCGAATTTAACTTTCACTTAAAAATGTAGAAGTCATTATATAATAAAGATAAAGTAGTTAGTAGCAGTCAACAATAGGTATATAAATCTAGCTCATAGCAAAAAAAAATATTACATTAGAATGAGTTTTCGCAACTACAAATTTAAAAAACTTTCGTTTTCAAGAACAAATAAAAACTATTTACAATAAAACTTTGTTTCAATATATTCAACAAAGTTTTGCGCTTTGAATTAAGGCATCCCCCGTAGGCACATAAAGCGTTAGTTGGCATTTTCAACACTTATTTAATCCAAAAAGTTAAAGAGCCCGGCAACCTGTCACAATGAACTCGAACTCGTACGTTACTCGACGCAAGAGCGGAAAGGGGGTCTTATGGAACTATGCGGTAGTGAAACAAAGAGAGAGCGCTAGCGAAACGAGAAGGTGGAAGAGAGAACGAGCATGTCCCTAGCGAGAACGGCCGCATGTGTTTCCAGCGCCTATTATACCTATGAGAGAAAGCAGGACACAACGATGTCACCAGCGTATAACGTCTGTAAGAGTAAGCAGGACGCAGTTATGTCCCCAGCGTTTAAGCCTACGAGAGGAAGCGAGTGCGAGAGTGTAAACTGCCGTCAGCGCCGCCAATCGAGAACTAACCGTGGGGACGTCCCCAATAAAGTCGGCACATAATTTCCTTAAGAATCGGCCTTCTATGTACGTCTGAATTCGTTGGAAGCACGCAGGGAGGCAGCGAGGGCGGGAGAGAAAATCACAGTCGCGAAAAAGAAGACCTGGAGGAGATAGAGGTGATGTGAAACAAGTGAATGGAAAAATGGGAGGAGAAGGGGGAAAGAATAATAAGAAGGGCGGTGGAAACAACGGTGGAGGCCGTGGTGAGAAGTTTTGGGGGAAAACAAAGGCAGATACAAGAGCATGCAAAGAGGAACGAAAGAGAGTGGCGCAATCCCGAGAGAAAAAGTGGAGGCATTACTAATCGGGGAACAGGAGAGATGGAATGAAAGATGTCGGCGGCAAGAAGAAACGATAGAGCGACTTCAGCGGGAAAATGTGGAAATGCAAAGAAGACTAGAGGGAGCGGAGCGGAGGAGGAGGCAAGAGAAAGGGAAGGAAAGGGGACTGGAAGCAGCTTGGGGAAACAGGAGGAAGGATAAAAATCAGAACGAGATGGAAGTCGAGTATCAAAGGGATACAGCGACCAGAGAGGAACAAAAGCCTTACGAGGATGCACAAGTAGAGGGAGGAGGATGGGGGGAAGTAAATACGAAGGGGAAAAGATCGGAACGAGCGAACGGGGAGAGGATAAGACATCTGGTAAAAATGAAGACGAAACGTCTATCCTATAAAGAGTGGCAGGAAGAATGGAAGGAAAGAAGAGACAAAAAGAAGAACATCGTGGTACAAGAAGTCCGGAGATCTGAGAAGAAACGATAGAACGACTTCAGCGGGAAAATGCGGAAATGCAAAGAAGACTAGAGGGAGCGGAGCGGAGGAGGAGGCAAGAGAAAGGGAAGGAAAGGGGACTGGAAGCAGCTTGGGGAAACAGGAGGAAGGATGAAAATCAGAACGAGATGGAAGTCGAGTATCAAAGGGATACAGCGACCAGAGAGGAACAAAAGCCTTACGAGGATGCACAAGTAGAGGGAGGAGGATGGGGGGAAGTAAATACGAAGGGAAAAAGATCGGAACGAGCGAACGGGGAGAGGATAAGACATCTGGTAAAATTGAAGCCGAAACGTCTATCCTATAAAGAGTGGCAGGAAGAATGGAAGGAAAGAAGAGACAAAAAGAAGAACATCGTGGCACAAGAAGTCCGGAGATCTGAGATCGAAATGGGGTGGGACATCAAAAGGACGGTATGGGAAAAAACAGGGATAAAACCCCAGATCCGGAGATGGAGAGACACAGGGTAAGGAATCTTGGTAGAAACGAGGGAAATGGAGAATAAAATCAGAATAATGAAGACAACAGTAAAAAGAGGAGGACGGCAGACGATATGGGATGATTCCACCCAACGAGAATGGGAGGTACAACGGTGGATCGAGGAGTACGCGAGCATAATGAGGAGCCAGGGGAATATTACAAGAATAGGAAACCTCAGGGTCCAGGTGGAAGGGAAATGGAAGGTATGAGAGCATCGGCGACCTCGAGGATACCGACAGACACGGAGGGCCCAGGAGGGAGGAACGTCGAGCAACGACGGAGTTTCGCCAGATGGACCGGCGGCAGTGGAGTCAGGAGAACAACGAGGGACACGAGCGGTACGAGAGTTAAGAGCGATAACTTGGAATGTGGTGGGCAGGAAAGCCATAAAGGAAGCGTGGGATTGGTTAACGGAATACGACATTCTAGCGTTTCAAGAGACGTGGGTGAAAGAAAAAGAGGAGGAAGAATGGAAGGGCAAGTTGGACAAGAACTATACATGGGGCACCAAAGCAGCGATAAGAGAAAATAGGAAGGGGAGGGCGATGGGGGGTCACCTAGCTGCGGCAGGAAAAATATATTGAGGGAGGGGAAAGTCGGACAGTGGGAGGGGGAATGGTCATAAGGGACATTCAACTGGGAAAAAAAAGAGAGGAGAAGGGTACAATAATAAGCATATATAACAAAAATCTCAAGGAATTGGAAGGAGCATTAGGGACAATAGTAGAGAAAGCAGAGGAAAAGGGTCAGGCAGTAATAATAGTGGGGGATTTTAACGCCAGAATCGGGGAACAACAAACGGATATAACAGGAGGGGAAGGACACGAAAACGAGAGGACATCGAACTTATTAATAATAGGCTGCAGAAAAGGGGGGGGGGGGGAAGGACAGCTTTACACAGCTTTCGTAGATTTCAGGACGGCCTTCGACTCAGTCGACAGGGAAGGGATGATAATGAAGATGGAGGGGGCGGGAATAAAAGGAAGGACATTGAAAATGATCAAGAGGATATATAACGAAACGCAGAATGAAGTAATCACGGCGGAAGGATGCTCGAGGAGTTTCAGAACGACAAGAGGGGCCCGGCAGGGGTGCGCGCTAAGCCTAACGCTCTTTAATATTTTTATTGAAGACAAAATTTATTGTAATAGGAGGAGAAAAATATATGCCCTAAAATATGCGGACGATGTGGCGATGGTTGCAGACACGGGGGAGGGGTTGCGAGACATGATTAAAGAGCTTGAAAAATATGTAAAAAGAAACAAACTGGAAATCAACATCCAGAAAACGAAAATCATGATCTTTCGGAAAGGGAGGAGACAAAAGAAGGAGAGGGAATGGGAAATAAATGGAAAAAAGCTGAAAGTGGTAAAGAAGTTCAAATATCGGGAAACACGTACGAAAAACATCTAAAAATGGTAGAGAGCAAGATAAGAAAGGCTGCAAACGGGGCATGGGGGATCGCGAAGAGGGCGCGGATTGGGAAGCTGACGGACAGACTGAGAATAGCGGAAGCAATCGCGAGGAGCGGACTTTTTTACGGAGTAGAAGTCTGGGGATGGAAGAGAAGAGAACGAGTAGAGAGAGCGCAGGCCTGATACACTAAGATGGCTATGGGGCTGAGAAGAAACACGCCAGAATACATATGCAAGATGGAAGCAGGTTGCGTCGGAATCGACATCATCACGTTGAAACGGACAGGAGATTATATTGGTAAAATCATGGAGATGGAGGATGACAGATGGCCAAGAAAATGCCTAATGGGACGGAAGCAAATGGGGCAAAGAAGTGAAGGTAGCAACGGAGCAGGCAGGCGAGGGACAGATAGGGGAAGCAATACGAAGAGGAAACAAGGAAGAATGGAAGATGAAGGCCGGCAGAGCAGTGCAAAAGATGGCACAGCAAGAAATACAGAAGATGTGGGGGAAAATAGACCGGTCCAACTTCTGCAAGGAATACAAGGAAAGGAAGAGAAAGAGAAAGATGGGAATGGAAGAATACTGGGGAAAAGGAGCAACAAGGGGGGAAGTCAGGGAAATGTGGGCGAGGATGAGGTGTGGAAGCGTGGGGAGAGAGGCGGGAAAAGGTATCAGGGAAACAAAGTGTAGGGTATGCGGGAAAGCGGAAGAAACGCTTGCACACGTATAGGAAAGTGAGGAGGCCAAAGACCAAATGGAGGAGCAGGCAGTAAGTAAATTTGAGGAGTGGGAGAGAGCACACGCAGAAAAACCAGATGGAGGTTAGAGGAAGGCCCTAGAGGGAAGGGAGATAGTGGAAGAGATGTGCGAGGTAGTCAGACAATTTGAAAAGATAGCAAAGAAGAAAGAGGATAGAGTAACAGAGGTATAGAATATAAGGATATTAGCATGTAAGCTTTGTAAATATGTTAATGTATAACTAAATAGACAAGTAAGCAAAAAGGAAGATTCAGTACGTAAGTGTGGATGGACAAGTGGCAAAAGGAGGATTATAGCGTTAAAGCGTAGGAGTAAGGAAAACTGCTGTGAAGACAAGAAAGGAGGAAATGTAAGAAGCCCGTGAGGGCATACATGGAAATAAAAGAACTACTACTACTACTACTACTTTTTAGTCTTGAGGGGTCTTCTCACTTTAAACGCTAAAAAAGGCTATTTTCATGCATTTTTTTGATAGGTATATATTATAGATATTGATATAAAAGTTGTTACACTTAATAAATACACTTTCGAAATACAATTTAAAAAAATGTTGATGTATTTATGTAACCCAAACAAACTTTAAACGCGGTTTTCTCGAAACAACGTTTTTCGACGGCTGGTTGATAAAATCTTCGAAACTACTAAACCGATCCTTATGAAATTTCAACCACATATTTTTTACAACTATAGCTATATCGCATATCAAGGGTTTTTTTCTTAATTTTGATATTTACTAATTTTATTGCGAAACACGGTGAAAAAACCGTTTTTTTTTGTTTTTTCGAAAAATGTCCGCCATTTTGTTATTTTTGCATATATCAAAAAACGAATGATATGCGCTATAGCCATTAACATACTGAATCTAAAACCGTTTAATTTTTTTGTTTCGGATGACTTGAATAAATTTAAAAAAAATTGAATGTATTTCGAAAGTGTATTTATTAAGTGTAACAACTTTTATATCAATACCTATAATATAAACCTATCAAAAAATTCATGGAAATAGCCTTTTTTAGCGTCTAAAGTGAGAAGACCCCTTAAATCCGTCGAAACGCCCGGTTTATCGGTATTTCCATCCCTGACATCAATATTGTTAACTGTCACTTAAATTGCGACAACAAGCAGCTATAGTTTTAATAATTTAAGACACAGCGCGCCCGAATTGAAGGACTTGGCCGACGCATTAGGGCAATCGCACATTTGCATAATAAATTGCTCAAAATTCGCATACAATTAAAAGATAATGCACCCCCCCTGCGCCTAGCGGAAAATACTGCAAGTTCAGTAGCGTCACTTCAATAAAACGTGTCGCGCGGCAAAGTCAACGGTCGTCCCTCAATGTTTCAACGTCAAGTGAACCGCCAACAAAATCCTGTCTCGCTGTTTTTTTCGACACTCCACAGTAAGTCGCGTACAAGTGCGCGGTGTCTTACATTTTCTTTCACAATTCAATTCTCACAGTGCGCGCATTGAACTTTTATACTTCCGATATGCTTCCTTTTATATTGTGACATCAGTAATATTTTACGAAAATTACTCTTCGTGTCATATCGCTTAACGGGGGAGTCTGGTCCAGCCGAAGTTTTCTTTTCAATAAAATTTATTTTCGATCGTGAAACTTTTGTTACATGTAAAGGTACATTTGAACAACAAAAAACACTTGAAAATGTCAGTTTAATATCTATATATATATAGATATAGCGGCCGCAAGCGGAGGGTCCGAGAAAATCGCCTAAAATTCTGCAGTCCTTGGAAATTATCTCAAACATGAAATTCAAATAATTTTGTTATAGTATGAATGAAGAATGCGCGCATGAACCACAGTTTGCAAAAAAAAATAGTCGATTGCAAAAATGGCGGACATAAAATGAAAATTGACGAAAAAAATCGACCTCAATTTTGCAATAACTGTGTCCTATAGAAATAATTTTTCATAAGTCGAGGTTTATCCGTATATAAATTTAATTTTCTTTAATTTAAACTATGAATGAAGTGAATCGGATGAAAATTCGATGAGCTACGATTCCAGCCAACTTGAAAACCGTGGTTTTGAGAAGAACGCGATTAAAGTTTTCGCTTGTAAAAAGCATAAGTTTTTCAATACTTACGGCTGTTTGAAGCAAATCTGCTATTTCTGGAGCATATAGTAGGCCTTCGGACTCCTCGAAGTACTGCTGCTTTTGAAATTTCCGCATGTTTCGTGCAGATTAACCCTCCTTTGTGCTTTCTCCGTTCTACCTGCTTGGCGCGCACCGCTCCTAATTATATTTCAAGGTCGCATTTGATGCTATAACTTTGGAAATGTATTCTCCACATGGGTAAGAAGATTTTTAGGGAAACAAAAAAAGTCCTTTTTCTGAATCGGCTGGACCCCTTAAGGGATAACACCACTCTAGCGGCAGAAAATAAGGCCTAACTATCACAATTTATTTTGGGAATGTGAAAAAGGAATACGATTTCTTTTGAGAGGGTTTATTTAACACATATCAAAGCATTAAAAAAAATTATTATAATTTTTATACAAAATGGCGGTGACAGAGCCCATATTGAAAAACGTGTTTTTTTTTACAAAATAGCTTCGCGGGAGGACGATTTTCTCGTAAAGTATAAGACCTGGAACAAAAGCCAAACAAAATTATAACCTATATATTATTAGCTATGGGACTACGTAGGGATTTTTCAAAACAAATTAAAAAAAATGGCGCACTTTGATCGAAATAAATCGATTGCTTGCCCAAAAAATATGCAGTAAATTGTGTATAAAAAAAAGTTTACATTCAATCAAAAAACGGCTACGTACTCCCACAGAGAATGTACAATTACATTCTCTGTGGGAGTACTCCCACAGAGAATGTACAATTACATTCTCTGTGGGAGTACGTAGCTACTATCAAAATTTCAAATCGATCCATGCAAAGGTGTTCGAGCAATCCGTCCTCCCAGTTTGAAAAAAGTGGTTTCGAGAAAAACGCGTTTAAAGTTGTACGAGGTGCCTGAAATAAGTCCGAGGCGCTGCGACGAAATGGATAATTGAACCTTTAAGAAAAAAAATTCGCTACAGGACCAATTGCATATTGTTTTTATGACCCCAAAGTATTTTTTAAGCCAAAAAAAAAACAATTTTTCCAAAATCCTAGAGTGGTGTTATCCCTTAAGGCCTTACACCTAGTTGTTGGGGTTCCGTACCCAAAGGGCAAAACGGAACCCTATTAATGACACTCTGCTGTCTGTCCGTCCGTATGTCGCGATCGATTTGCTACAATCCTAACTCCTTCAAATGAACGTAGTCGTAAATAATAATTACGATTATCTACCGTACATTTGAACATTTTCGCGCTATTCATCCGTACACGTCATAAATATTTTGCTGCAATAAATTGGCACTGGCGTCGTCACACAATGGATCAGCATAGGGACTACGTTTCTCCCCCCGCCCTTCAAAAATCATTTAGCAACAACCGTAAAACAAAAACGGGTTGAACATGATTAAACTACACTAAATGGGGGGCCTTATCGTTTTTTTGGTTTTTTTCTGAAAAACTCCTGGATAACAAGATGGTAGCCGTTTGAAAAAAACCACCCCAATTTTTTTGCCCAGTTTTTTTGCTTCAACGGACGAAAAGAATATTTCTAAATCAATTTTTGACAAAAATCACTTCCTGATGACCCCGCAAATGAAAAATGTTGCTTCCAGAAAAACGCATTTAAAGTTTAACGTTATAAAAAATCGCATTGAATGTTTGTTTTTGACAACCCAAACAAACAAACGTGTTCTAAACACTTCAGAAATGCAAATTATGGAGAAAAAAAATCGAATTTTTCATGAACGTTAACCTGTCCTCAATGTAAAAAAAAATTTAACCCGCACGTTTTCCCAGCAAAAAATCACGTGAATTCCTCTCTTTTCCGTCCACGAGCTGGGTGTAATCCGTTAATGTATCTCGATGTATGCGCATATACAGGGTGTCCCAGAAGTAACGTACGCCCTTCTACCATCTGGTAGGAAAACAAATTCTGAGACAAAAAGTCCTCAGTCATTTTTTGATCAGACGCATAGATAATTAATTATGAATTAAAATAAATAGCCAATCAGGTGCGCGATAAAGCGGAAAGGCAGCGTAGAGGGGATAGGGATAGGGTTGAATAGAATAGGGGATAGAATGCGTTGTAGTTGCGTGCGCCTGAAAATGTGTGCGGAGGGAAAATTCCGAAAGCATGTGTACAAGTGTGTGTGTGCGTGTGTGTGTGTGTGAGTGTGCGTGTGTGTGTGTGTGAGTGTGCGTGGGTGCGAGTGTGTATGTGCGTGATTAAGTGTGTGTGCAAGTGTGCGTGTATGTGTGCATACGTGCGGTAATTGAGAGAGGGTGTGTGTGTGTGTGCCAGTGTGTGTGATTAAATGTGTGAGTGTGCGTGCGTGCGCGCGCGCGTGTGTGTGTATGTGTGTGCAAGTGTGTGCAAATGTGTGTGTCCTAGTGTGAGTGTACGTGCGTGTGTCTTTGGGTGCACTTGCTCACATGCTTTCGGAATTTTCCCTGCGCACACATTTTCAGGCGCACGCAATTACAACGCATTTCCCTATCCCACCCCTCTACGCTGCCTTTCCGCTGTAGCGCGCACCTCATTGGCTATTTATTTTAATTCATAATTAATTATGTATGCGTCTAATCAAAAAATGACTGAGGACTTTTCATCTCAGAATTTTTTTTCCTACCAGATGCTAGAAGGGCGAACGTTACTTCTGGGACACGCTGTATACATGTACATATTATCGAGTACTTGCGTTTGAAATGAGCCATAAAAGTAACGTTTCCAATTAAATTAAAATTGGTAATCCGATCAATTAAATTTATCGGTGATATCGATTGGATCACCAATTTAATTAGGATTGACATTTCTGCTTGAACGGGCGCATCGACTAATTGCTCGTTCGAATATGTGAGAACAGACGACGACCCCGGTAAATGAAAAATACCATTCGACGTATGGTAGATATCTCGGTGGAAAAAAAAACTATATTGTAATATTATTAAGTGCGTATTATAAAACCTTCCTTCAAAACAAACTTCGTACGATATTTTTCCTTAGGTGAATAAAAACGAGAGAAAATGTGGTCGCCGATGAGATCGAAGGTCATCGTCATTGTGATCGCCAGTTCGGTCTTTTCAGGTAGGTAAAATGAACATTTCAGTTTAAGGGGTCTTCTCACTTTAGGGGCTAAAAAGAAGGCTATGTTGATGAATTTTTTTATAGGTTTATATTATAGATATTGATATGAAAGTTGTTGTACTTAATAAATACACTTTCGAAATACATTTTTTTTTAAATGTATGTATTTGTGTACCCCAAACAAACTTTAAACGCGTTTTTCTCGAAACAGCGTTTTTCGACGGCTTGTTGATAAAATCTTCGAAATACTGAACCGATGCTTATGAAATTTTAACCGAATATTCTTTACAACTAAAGCTTATAGCGCATATCAAGGATTTTTTTAAGTTTTGATATTTACTATTTTGTTTGTCAAAAACGGTGAAAAAACACGTTTTCTTTCCTTTTTTTTCGAAAAATGTCCGCCATTTTGTTATTTTTACATACAGTAGAACCTCGATTATCCGAACCAATTGGGACCGAGACTAGTTCGGATAATCGAAACGTGGGTTTTTTGGGACGATATCATAAACAACACCTTTTTACATAAAAACAGTACATACATATGTATTAAAATTTGACATACATATTAACGTCGAAATATATATATATATATATGTATGTATTTTAAACACCTGAAAAAAATCGAATGCTTTTTTTTATATTTTATTTATAAAATCGTCAATTTTTAATTGACGAACGGCTGTAATGCGTTTCTGAGCAGCTAAGTCTCGCAGCCGTTTGAGAAGAACAAGTTGCGTTGGGTTGCTCATTGTTGCTCATGGCGGTGGCAGCGAGCAACAATGTATCTTTCGCGCCAACGTTCGGATAATTGAGCGTTCGGATGATCCAGGTTCGGATAATCGTGGTTCTACTGTATATCAAAAATCGTATATGCGCTATAGCCATTAACATAGTGATTCTAAAACCGTTTGATTTTATGTTTCGGATGATCCATCTTCGAGATTTCATCAACAGCGCAGAACTACAACTTTTTTAGGACATTTTGTTAACTACCATTTTCGTCTATTAATAGTGACTTAAATAAATAAATAAAAAATGTTTAATGTATTTCGAAAGTGTATTTATTAAGTGTAACAACTTTTTATCGATATCTATAATATAAACCTATCAAAAAATTTATGAAAATAGCCTTTTTTAGCGTCTAAAGTGAGAAGACCCCTTAAGATATAATCGGAAAATCATCTACAGATGACATATTATCCGATTACTTACACAATTAATAATTCGCTATTAGTCAATTGACGCTAATAAAGTGGTCAATGATCGATTGTTTGTGTTCAATTGAACACTCGCCGATTATTACACATCTCAACACCTGATGTGGTGTCACAAACCTGTATATTTTTTCTAAATCTTATCTGTATACTGATCGTTTTTTAACACTTAATATTGATATTCTATGTAAGAACACGAAAATACACCATTTTTTCATAAAATCTAATTTTATTGAGAAATTTAAGTTTTATTAAATACTTTTACATTGAGTAAACTTTTCTTCCGTGATTTTCTTGAGTGAGACTTGTCGAGACACTTGACAAAAAATCATACGAATTTTGCCGTCATCAAGACCTTTCTTTTTACTTGTCTTATTAAGGGATCATCACAGTATAAGAAGTCGAAAAATAGCTTTTTTAGAGTTTTTTTTATATTGATAAATTGGTCGACATAACTTACTATTTTATCGGTAAGAATGTACTAATGCACTTTTTCGAACTACCTTATCTAAAATTTGTACAAAAATTAGATGAGTGAATAACAAGTGTCCGTCACTTCGTTCGATTACCTGAACTTTCAAGTCCATTTTCCGCTTGCTTATTTGTAATTAGGAACCGCCCTAAAGTGCGTGCCACGTGACTTCGGGCACGGGAGCAATGTGTGCGTGTGCAACTCAACTTACTGCGATTCGGAAGCGAGAATCGTGCCGAAAAGAGGCCAATATCGAATCTACGACTCTGGCCCGAAAGGAAATCGAATGAGTCCAAAAACTGGTCACTTCAAAACTAATATGAACGTCGAAAATGAAACTGACGCGATCACGATAACGCTCGATCCCGACGAACAATTTCAAAAGATCTACGGATTCGGCGGAGCTTTTACAGATTCCTCAGGCATAAATATGAGAAAATTGAGCGAGGCATCACAAAATCTTATACTAGAGTGAGTAAAACTTGAGCCCTTTGACCTATTTTATTCATTACTTTTTTTTACATTTTTGGCCCTTTCATTCATGCCGTGGCTTCTTGTTATGGTTCTGTACCCAAAGGCCAAAACGGAGCTCTATTAATGACGCTCTGCTGTCTATCCGTCCGTATGTCACGGGTCTCTAGCTCATAAACGGAATGATTTTCAGACCTGAAATTTGGATATTTTGTATAGAATGTTGACCCAAAACCGAATAGTGAATTAGAAATTCAATTAAATTATTTTTCATGGGGGTCCCATACATGAAAAGCACAAAAAAATCTTACCCTGACGTGTGAGGCGTCATTTTTTAAAGCTCATTGAGTAGAGTACGAATATATATTTTTTTTTTCATTTTTTTATCTTTAAAAATAAATAAATGGCGGGCCGTCAGAATTGTCACTTTTAGAACATTTCCGTTACGTCTATCTTAAAAACTAAACTAGTTAGGAATTTAGAATTTCGGTGTATTATGTACTATATACTGTATTTAAACAACAAATACTGAAAACGCCGATTCATAATGTAGTATATATAATAATTTATTGTATACATAATACAATAGATTTATAACGAAAATATATAAAATTATTGTTATTTAAATATCTACAATACCAAATGACTCATTTTGGAGTCGGTGCCAGCCAAGAACGAGAGATTGACGTCACGGAAGAAACGAGATTGCAAACTAAAAAAGACTGTAGATCGTATATTTCATTTATTTTTCTTCACCTCTGGTTTTCGGCAAAAAATGTGACGATATTGCGATTGGCTGGTACCGACTCCAAAAATAAGTCATGTGGTATTGTTAATATTTAAATAACGATAATTTTATATATTTTCATTATTAGATTACAGCAGAAGTACACAAAGCTTTCTTTAGGTATCATCACCCTATATGGTTCCAGTGTAGTACTATCTAAGAACTAAGACAGAAAAAAAGCATTACCCAATCAAATATCTAGTAAAAAAAAAGTTAATTGGTCAAATGTACGGAACCCGAATATAGCGAGGCCCGACCCGCACTTGTTTTAAATTTCATTTGATTCGCATATTGTGCAAAGATCAGGCATCTGCCATCTGTAGAATGTTTTCAAAAAGATCAAACTAACAGAAGTCCTAAACAGTATGTGAAAAATGTATTTTAGTGCAAATACAAAAAAAAAACATAAATATTATACTGGGAGTACAAATAAGTGTCCGCCGTTTGACAAAAGATGGTCCCACCAGGAGGTTATGGTTGAAATTATCAGATGTAAAACGTCATATCGTAAGGTTGGACATCTGGGAAGACTATAACCTTAAAATATTAGCGATTTGGTATCAGCATCACATCATATTTTTCATGCGAAAATGTCGAGTTTTCAGCCGAATAAGCGTCATTCGCGGGAACTTTTGATTTACTCCTTGAAGGGGTGAGATGCAGTCAGATTTTTTTAAACATTTTCTTGAAGTATATTTCGAAAATATTCCCTGAAAATTTCAAGTCAATCCGATGAATAGTTTCCGGGATATCCCACAATTAGTGAAGGGGCGTCGGGTCCCCATGGCAGGTAGCGGCTGACAAACGCGCAAACGATAATACCCGGGAAGGCAGAATGCTTCGAAGACAACAACAAATTGATATTTTGGAAGCTTCCATATCGGCAGAAGCCCTATTGTATGGGCCAGGAATTGATGATTCGATGTAAGTAATTTTTTAATTGGTATTTCTATACACAAATCAAGTGTAAAATTGGATAAATCTTTCAGAAATTTTCGAAAATTTATTATCCAAAAACTATGAACTTTAGCAACATTTTATAAAGAATACTTTCGTTTTAAAACTGCCCAAAAATAATTCATCCAGGAAAACTTTAATTTTTTGAATTTTTTTTTAACAATTGGCTGTAAATAATTGAATGCAAACGCAAGAAGAACTTGCATTTACTTTAGGAGTGACTCAACAAGCAAATTCACATCGTTTAAAATCGTTGGGAATGATTCAAAATCAAGGAAATTGGGTTCCATGTGAACTGAAGCCGAGCAACGTTGAACGCCGATTTTGCACATGTGAAATGCTGCTTGCCAGGCATATGCGAAAGGGTCACTCATAACACTCAATTGGGAAGTATTACCCCACCCACCGTATTCACCAGACATTGCTCCCTCTGACTATCATTTATTTCGATCGATGACGCACGGCCTGTTTGAGCAGCATTTCACATCATATGGAGATGCCAAAAATTGGGTATCAATGAATGCCCAATTTTTTATTTAAAAAGCGGCGCAGACTTATTTGTACTCCCAACAACATTTGCGATTTTTAATGCAACGTCGTTTGTGCTGTTGAAAAAATCGGTGAAAACATTGGAAGCACGACGAAATGTTAAAACATCGAATTAGTTTTGACGAAGCGAATAGTGAGGACGGAATGTTGAAATCTTAATTTTTGGCAGTTAGCGAACAATGAATTTCCACGATTTAACGACAGGTCGTATTTCGGTGCAAATGGCAATCGATACACGCTTGGCCGTGTACCCATAGCAGGCACGGATTTCTCAACGAGACCCTACACGTACGACGACACCGCGGGTGATGTTTCTTTGACGGAGTGGCAACTAGCTGACGAAGATTTCATGTACAAAATACCTTATATGAAAGCCGCGCGAAACCTGAATCCAGACTTGAAATTCGTTTCTGCCGCTTGGACTGCGCCCCCCTGGATGAAAACGAACAACGATTACACCGGATTTGGTGAATAACGACGAAACGAAATTTGTCTTTGTGTCATAAAGATTCGAATGCTCATTCTTTTTTGCTTGGACTCAAACTGCGATTGGATTTTTTCAGCAAAACATTGTTCATATGTTTATAATCTTTGGGCAAGTACGAATTTCATATTTATACTTCTTCGCATTTTCGCTACGCAAATAGGCAGATGTTCGTCGCGTATTTAAAATATTGAGCATGTACATTGTGGATGTCTCAATGTGTTGACTGGATCTCAACATTAAGGGATTAGGCCACAGTAACGGGTATAAAATCATGTGCGAATTTAACAATTTTTTTCAGACGAAAAAGTGATTCACTCATAAAATTAATTACACATCTATTTAGTATGAATATCAAGCTGTTAGAAAATATATATTTTTTTTTCTTTCGATGTACAAAATGGCCGACTACTCGTAACTTCTCGAAACAGCTTTTTTCCCAATTGGCGTGACAAATAACTTCAACAATTTTCACTCCATTTACTTCAAATTTAAAAGTTATGTTCCTAATTGCATTTCGCAGAGAAGCACGTACGGAATTTCTGATTAATCGAAAACTTTTCATTTTATGAGCAGTTTATGAACAGTTATAACGAAATCTTCACCGAAAATTAATTTCTTAAGTTCAAATACCTACAACTTTTGAATAAAACAATATTTTTTTAATTCCGTACGTACTTCTCTACACCGTAAAAATATCATTAAATTTACTATACTTTTATGATTGAAAATTTCCAAACTCGGAATATGAAACGCAAATTCGCACTTCGGGTAATAATGGAATCTTCAGTAATGAAAATGAATTTTCATAGATTCGTATACATTTTAATATATGGGACATTGAATATTAGTATGCTGGGTATGAGTTTTTCAACGCGCATCATAATAATACAAATATTTGTTTGATTAATGCAACACACGTATATGATTTCATTATTTACACAAAAAGTATTAAAATCGCAATATGACTATTATTTTTAACTTCATTCTGTTGAAAAGTACAATACCTTGTACATTGAATATTACAAAACGCTGTTTAAAGAAATATGAAATTTGAAGTACTTTTACAATACTATGGCAAATGAAATTTCAAAACTTAGTATATAAATGAGTATTTAGGCTTCAGTGTTGTAAATTTCATAACCGGGCCTACATTTCATACGGTTTTACATTTGGTAATACGTACAAGATGAATATTAATACACTATCTACAATTTTTCAAGGCGTCTAATAGAAAAATAAATATTCTTAGTTGAAAAATACAACAAGCATTTTGAATATATAAAATGTAGACAAAGTAAGAAAATTACAACTGACTCTTTAGTTTTTACCATACTTGGTTCAGGAATATACCATTTTTGGTGCACTGAATATTATGATAGACTGGAGAAAATTAAAAAATGAATAGAACATTTACGATACGAAGGCATTTACATTTTCTGATTTAGTATATGTTTATTCTGATAGTCCGATTTAATATATAGTTCAGTGCATAAAACTTGAAATTCGTGCTTTGGTCAGCATGTTAAATCAAATCATAAAAAACGTATCGAGTAACACCAAATCTAAAGTAAGTGATGAACACCCGGTGCGATGGTCTAGTGGTTAGCGTGCTCGCCATTAAAGCAGCGGACCGGGAGGTCCCGGGTTCGAATCCCAGTCGCGTACATTTCGTCGTGAAATGTTTTTCTTCGGCATTCTTCGGCAAAATAAGACTAGTTCCACGACTGGGGGGCGAAATCGATGACCGGCTGTATTGGTATAGGTTTTCCGCAGTTTCCCTATACCCATGGCAGAAATGTCATGATGAATATAATACAGAGGGGAACAGGGAACAGGGAGAAAAAAGGAGTAAACAGTAGAGGAAAGAAACGGTCACAATGAAGGGAAGAATAAGTAACAAACGCGAAAAGCGTGTGTACCTAAGGAAAAAACTAATGAGTAAGTGGTGAATTAACCGAACAAGCAGCCAAGTTAATTAAACCCAAACAAACTAAAATCTATGCGCATTAGTTTTGATATACCCACAACTGATACTTTTGAATAGGTATATGATATTTCCAGAACTTTGGTATTACAGTATTAGTACACATTACTTAGACATTCAAAACGTAGTGTATTAATTTAAAAAAATATCGATTATTAGTTTTCACAGACTGAATCAGAAAAAGAATTCCGGAATTTGTATATTAAAATTCGCACAGAGTTTATTAAAGACGCAGAATGTAAATAATAACAATTACACTAACCTAACACCGTAAAATTAATTCACTTTTCTATGCCAAATTTACTTTTTTATTTATTTAAAAATATAATCTGTGCATATTAATTTTAATACGCTTATAATAGATACCTTGCGATACGTATATGATTTTTCCAGTACTTAAGTGTTGCGATATTACTGAACGATTATTAGACATTCGAAAAACAGTGCATTGATTTTCAAACGACAATATTAAAATTCATAAACGGTATCTGTAAAAAGACTTATTACACTTTTATATTCATTTTAATACAGATTTTTTTTACAGTGTAGGTATTATAATGTAGCTTGACGAGAATTTTTTTTTATTCAAGGTAAAAAATTGTGGATGCTAAATGTCACGCCGCGGAGCGCCTAAAAAAAAAGATAAGAAAAGAAAATATTAGTAGTCGGCCATTTTGTACATCGAAGAAAAAGATATTTTCTAACAGCTTGATATTCAAATTAAATAGATGTATAATTAATTTTATGAGTGAATCACTTTTTCGTACGATTTTTTTTTAATTCGCACATGATTATATACCCGTTACTGTGGTCTAACCCCTTAATTCCAAATAACGATGCCAAAAAGCTATTAACAAATAGTTAAAAAAATAATTGTTCAAGAATTAATCAGCGTATGCAAAATGCCTTCGTATGCAATAACTTCTACATGTTTCTCAATATTTGTGAATAAAAAATCACAAGTATTGAGAACGGATAACGCGGAACCTTTTTTAAAAAGAACAAAATTCCAACTGTTTAGTATCCATTCGTCAGGACTTTAAAAACAGCAAAACCTTCTTTTAAACGTCCTGAAGAATGCATACTAAACAGTTGGAACTTTTTTTCAAAAGAAACAAATTCCAACTGTTTAGTATCCATTTTTCAGGACTTTTGAAAATAGAAAAATCTATTTTAAAAGTCTTAAAGAATGCATACTCAATAGTCGGAGTTTTTTCTTTTTAAAATCGATTCCACATTATACGGAAAAAGTGTTTCCGTATAATGTTTAAAATTCAATGTTTAAAAAGATTCAATCATTTTTTTTATAGACCCTATTCTGAGAAAAATAAATAATATTTTTTTTAATCCACTGTATGATTTTACATGCATAATTTTTTATTTACTATTCGTCGAGTGATTATTTTTTTAAACAATTTATGAATAACATTTGTCATTATTATTATTCGAAATCAATACTCATAACATCTTGAATGAGTATGCCTATTTTCCGACTTTACTCGAATCGCAAAGTACTGAAATTCTCGATCCAATCGAACTTTTGGCGAAAAATGTGTTTCTGATGCATCCTCCACTCCTTAACAGGGTGGCGAAAATGAGATTTTCATGCCACTTTTGGGTCAGAAAAGAAATTTGATAGATTTATCCTATAATGTCAGTATTACGATTCTTTATCACACTGAAGTCGAATCTGATATCAGATTTTCAAACTTCAAAATGGTGGATACAAACTCGAAAAGTAGTTTGGTTTCGACGAAAATAAGTAGTCTACGGTTTTTAAGGTCGCTGAATTCGAATCTGATGTGAAATCAGACTCTCGAAATTGAAAATGACGGTTGCAATGTAGTAGATGGAAATTTGAAAAACAGTTGAATTTCAACAATGTTTGTATCTTTTGGTGTTTGAGGTAAGATTTGACCATGAAAAATACAAAAAATGAAACAAAAAAAACAAGATACAGAAAACAAAGAAAATAAAAACGAAAACAAAATATAAAAATAACGAAAAGTACAAAAAAATCTAAAAATACGAAAAGTGCAAACAAAAAAATGTAATACAAAAAGTACAAAAAAAATATATAAAATCGAAGTCAACAACCATCATGTCTTCGATTCGTGAATCTTGATTTGGCAGAGAGCGGAATATAAAATCCTGAAAAATATTATTTTCCATGTTTTATAATGGATAACAAATTGCCATAAATGGTTTATAAAATTTTGATCCGTCATAATGTATCCGGGCTTAAGATCATTAGAGTCATGATTCAAATTCGAAATTCGCGACCACAAACATCTAAAGATACAAATTTTCGTCGAAATCAAACTATTTTTCGGATTTGCATCCGCCATGGTGAATTTTGAAAATCTGATTTTAGATTTACATTCAGCCACCTCAAAAATCAAAAGCCACTTACTTTCGTCGAAATCAATCTTTTTTTTCCAAATTTGCACCACGATATTCGATCCGCCATGTTGAATCGTAAAAATCTGATGTCAGGTTCGAATTCTGCGACCTTGAAAACCATAGAATACCAACTTTCCACCAACGAATTTGAAAGATCTGATTTCAAATTCGGATTTAGCCACCTCGAAAACCATACGCAAAAGTAGCACGACTTCTTTCTGCTCATGTGTGTGTCCACAGTCAATGGGTTACACCCTTTCGCCCGGGAAACGCATACACGCGTTGGCCTCAAATAACGTAATCTGACGGGTCACCTTGTTTAACAAATTCTCTCACCTCATACTTTAAATAGCGTCTAGTATGCCAGAAGAAATCATTTGTTGGCCGAAATAATTGTTGCCGGTAATATCACACTATGCAATCATTATTAATAACATTTTTTTGTTCAAATGCCATTACATTATGTCATAATTAAATGTTTTAATTCACTTAATTTTTTTCAAAGAATTTAATTCGAAATGGTACCCGATATTTGATGTTGCACAGGCCATGTCGCGAGTTTTTCGTATCGTCGGGCGTTGTGATTGCGGCCGTTCGTGCCATCTGAAACAAACGATTTTCTTTTTATTCTATTCTTTACAAATATGATTATCGTTCGGGCTTTTAATGAAAAAAAAATTAGGAAAATGTACGAAATGGCGGCGTTTGAAAAAGAGTACTCTGGTTTTTACGATAAAATGTTCACTTCTCGTGGCCCGGAAAAATAGTTATAATAAAGCAATCAGAAAGATGGAGGGCCGAACGATAACCACATTCGTGAAGAATAGAATTGTCCTAAACCGTTTGTTTTAGATGAGAAGGACTACCGCAATCACAACGCCCGACGACAAAAAAACATCCGCGACATGACCTGCGCAAACATCAAATATCATGTACAATTACGAATGAAATGTTTTGAAAAAATTTAAGATGTTACTTCCAAACGTGTATTAACATACCTGTGAAATACTAAACGTCTAGATTTAACCGTTTCTCTAAATTCCCAAGAAATCACCTTAAAAATGGGTGTTCACACTAGAATACGGCATTGAAGAAATCAAGATTTCTTTAAGACCAAACCAGGACAGCATTTAGCTCCGTCCACGTAAAAACGTGGCGCGTTCTTTTTATTTTCAATGTTGATCGTTTGGACGAAATGTAAAGCAATCTGCAGCTATTTCTCTCGCACTATCGAGCACGGGTCTGGGACATGACCCCTCAAAAGCAGTGTTGGGCAAAATTTAATTCCTAGGCTTTAAATTAACCAAGAAATTAAATTTTGCCTAACACTGCTTTTCAGGGGGGGGGGGGACAAAACAAGCTAACTGATCTATCCATTGATTTAACTGAAAACAAATTTCCTGAGCTCGTGTCCAAGCTCGTTCTTGAGCTCAAAACTAGAAACTTGAAGCTTCAAAATGCTTTTTTCCATCTCGATACGACCATTTTTCACACAGATACAGCGCTTCAAAAAACACTTTTAAAAATGCAAGCTTTCTGACCCTCTAATTTTTTTTGACTAGTGTAGATTAATCCAAATAAATGAATTGCAACCTGCAATTAAATTAATTGCAATTACTTTTTTAGTCAATTAATTAACGGATTGAAGATTTAATTGATTAACGCCCAACACTGGTCAAAAGTATAATTTTGCTTAGCAGCAAGAGCGCTAAGCTCAGTTGCCTCAGCATTTATGTCGCCGTCTTTTGCTCTTTATTTTCTTACGAAAAGTATAATACAGTCCAAGAATTTCAGCTCCAAAGCTATGAATTGTAATTCTTAACGGTGGCAGGTCTTCTGAGGAAAGAATATTACCAGCCCTATGCGGAATACCTGGCAAGATTCCTCGTCGAATACAAGAATCAAGGCTTGGAAATGTGGGCAATTTCCACCGGAAACGAGCCAACGACCACTCTATTATCGATCATACATATAAATTCGATGGGTTGGTCGACCCTAGAAATGGCCGAATGGATAGCCGAGAATTTGGGTCCCACCGTAGCTGCCTCCGAATCAAACGACACCATAATTCTCCTCGTCGACGATCAGCGGTACAATCTTCCATGGGGCGTCACCGACGTATTCAGCAATCCCGTCGCTAAAAATTACACCGCCGGCATCGCTCTTCACTGGTACGCCGACTCGTTTATCACCTCACGGGTCATCGACATAACTCACGATTTGCACCCGGACAAATTTATGCTCTTGACGGAAGGCTGCGTGGGTGAGTATTGCGAGAACTCTTTTTCCCCCTCTCGCCCTTAGTTTTTTATTCTACGGCTCCTACGATGGCGAACAAGTCCAACGAAAGTCTCATTCACCTGAAAGTTTTGAGAGAATCAACAGCGCCGTTTGTCGATATTTTGTATTATTTTTCGACGAACTATCGTGGCACTTTTTTTTTCGTCGCGAAAATTCGTGAAAAATTCGAATTGTTCGTTCAAGTTTCTCGAATAAATTCAAAGGCGTTCAACATTCGGGCAGGTAAGAATGCGTGGGGCACTGCGCCAGTGATTCTCGGCGACTGGACTCGAGCTGAAACATACATAGAGAATCTGATGGATAATCTAAGTCACTGGATAACGGGATTCATAGACTGGAATATGGTTCTGGACAAAGCCGGCGGGCCCAATTGGTCGGAAAATACCGTCGATGCGCCGATAATCGTTAACCCCGAGACTGACGAATTTTTCAAACAGCCGACGTACTACGCTATCGCCCACTTCAGTAAATTCATCCCCCGAGGATCAACCAGGATCGGCACAACGCGAAGTTGTTGCGTCGACAACTTGGCTTTCGTCACACCCGCCAACGAAATCGTCATTGTCCTGTACAACAGGTCAGTTGGAATCGATTATTTACTCGAGAGCAAAAAAAAACCCAACTTTGATACAAATACTCGATGTCCCGCTCGTTGATAATACGTAATCTTATTTATTTTACAGCGACAAAGAGCCGAAAACTGTCATAGTGACGGATCCTCAACAAGGAAATATCTCAACGAATCTATCGCCGTATTCCATACAAACGATTATTTACAACCAATGAGAGTCCATTTTTCTGGCGCCTGCCATCCACAGTTTTACTTGGTTCGATTTACTGCATCAATTGGATAACCTTGATCAAATCGGACCTGCCGAAGATACAAAAATCCCGGTGATCAATGGAAGGACTTGAAAAAATGATGATACTGATATTTATATTCCGTCATGTCAAATTTCAGAGGATATTATCTCAAAATAAAGCAAATTTCAGAAACTCCGATGCGTCCTTCAATTTTTGAACGGATATTTCTCAGGGATAAATCAAATTCAAGGGGTCTTCTCACTTTAGACGCTAAAAATTGCTATTTTCATGATTTTTTTGACAGGTTTATATTATAGATGTTGATATAAAAGTCAGTACACTTAATAAATACCACTGTCGTCGAATATCCATAAGTCGAATATCTATAAGTACGAATATCCATAAGTACGAATATTCATAAGTACAAATATCCGTAAGTACAAATATCTATAACTAGAATATTCATAAGTCGTACAAATATCAATAACTAGAATGTCCATAAGTGAGTATAGAGTACAAATGAGTGCCAGGAATGGCGGGAGGTCGAGATAGGTGAGTTTGTTTGGGGTCCCTCTATACTCACTTTTTTTCCTCTTCCCGCCATTTCTGGCCCTCATTTCTACTCTATACTCACTTATGGATATTCTACCCCAATCAATAAATACACTTTCGAAATAGATCCAAAAAAAATTATTGATATATTTAAGTCACTATTTATAGACAAAAATGGTAGTTAAAAAAACGTCCTAATAAAGTTGTAGGTCTGCGCTGTTGATGAAATCTCGGAGATGGATCAGCCGAAACAAAAAAATCAAACGGTTTTTAATTCATTATGTTAATGGCTATAGGGCAAATCATACGATTTTTTATATATGCAAAAATAAAATAGCGGACATTTTTCGAAATAAACAAACAACGAACAAACTTGTTTTTTTTCACCGTTTTTGGGAAAAAAAAGTAAATATCAAAATTAAAAAAAATCGTTGATATGCGCTATATCTATAGTTGTAAAGAATATGTGTTTAACATTTCCTTACGATCGGTTTAGTAGTATCGAAGATTTTATAGACAAGCCATCGAAACACGTTGTTTCGAGAAAAACGCGTTTAAAGTTTGTTTGGGTTACATAAATACATAACAATTTTTTTTTAGGTATTTCGAAAGTCTATTTATCAAGTGTAATAACTTTTATATCAATGTCTATAATACAAACCAATCAAAAAATTCATGAAAATAGCCTTTTTTAGCGTCTAAAGTGGGAAGACCTCTTAAGGCAAAAGAAAAGCTTCAAGCTCTACGTCGGTAAATTCTACAAAGCTTGATGTTTTGTTTTTTCCTGAAAAAAATCTATCCCTCTGTGAAGAAAAACTCTGTTCGATCATTTCTGAGGTTATGTTGACCTGGTACGCTCCCTTAAGGCGCGATATATATTTAGAAGGGAAAAAATTAAGCAATTTTGACGGATTTTCGAAACTAAGGAATAATTATTCTACATTTATCAAATTGTAGGCATACTTTGATAGTATATTTGAGTGTACGAAACAATTTTTTTTAATTCATTTATCATCAAAATAGCGGAGCTGTGGCAGTGAAGCTTCCCGTAGACTTTGATTTGCAAAAATAATCAAACTTTTTTTTCAATTAGAAGATGCGTCATTTCTATTTGACGGTAATTAAAATGAAGAAAATGCAAATTTAAAGAAATGGCACGCATTTACAAAAATTAAACTTTCACGCAAAATTTATGTAAAATTGGTATTTAAAAAGTAGTTTTTCAACATTTCAACATATTCAACATATTAAGCGATATTAACCATATTTCTATCAAGTGTCAACTCAATCAGCTTAATAGTTTTTGAGTAATCCTGCACGCCAATTTCGAAAATGCAGTTTTGAGAAAAACGCTTTTAAAGTTTACATACAATTTGAATTAAATGGCACTAGGTACGTGTGGTAACTAATTACTCAAGTAATCTGTTACAAAGTAATTTAATTATTAATTACCGACGTAATTGCAATTGTTAATTGTTAATTTAATTACGTTTTGCCCATTTCTGCCGGCCCCTCTGCGCTCCCGTTTCTACCTGCGGCGCGCGCTCCGAATCTGAGCGGTGAGACACAGCGTTGGCGGACTGTAACGTTTGAAGTTTTTCGAATTTCGCTTTGACGCTTTGGAAAAATATTCTACATGTACAGTTCTATCGTTTAAAAAAATCGAATTTTTTATCGTTGTAAATGTATATCCCGCCTTAACATCCATGTTTCCCCGGTGATGAGTATTTCTTGCCGCGGCCAGAAAAACAATTCTTTCTATATTCTGCGATATTAGAGACGATTTATTTTCGCACATAAAAAAACCATCATTTCTTACGAATTTTGCCAGTACAATTTCCACTGCAATGGACAGGAAGGCTAATTTAGAAAAAATGACTTTCTCGCACAGTTATTTCGCTTTCAGTCCCGGAAAAAATATTCAATAGCGATGAAGGATCTAAAAGGAGAAAATACTTCGTTAAAACCTATCGAAGTATATTTATACCGTCCTGTTGAATACACACAATAATCCGTAATATGGAATCGTTCGGTACACCGCGCGCCTTCGTTCCATCAGCTACACAGGGCAAAAAGTAATTTCAATGCGTCGTACAAAAAAATCGGCAGTTTTTGGTTTATAAAATGATTTATCAAGTTTCCGATAGCTACATTACGATGTGCCGATGTTCATCACGGATAACACATTTTCTCTCACTTTGGATTATGCTTCGATCCCTGCACAGCTCTCGGAATATATTCCGGACAGTGATCGTCGAGTCGTCGGCGCCACATATTGATTCCGTATTCCCATGGGTCGTGTCTCTTGTCCATCGGTCTCGTGTTTACTTTTCTTTTATGTAAATGTCCTGCCAGTTGGACACTTCCGGTAGAAGCCTGTGGATTTGAAAAAAAAAACATGGACCAGCGTCAAAACAGGCGAAATCCGTAAAATGAAAAAAATCCACTACCGAACGATTGTCCTCGCTTGAAAAGTTACAAAAATCGCGTTTTTTTTTTACTACAGAATATTAGCGGGCTACATCAACCTAGGTAGATCGAAAAAACGTATTTTCCAAAAACATTCTTATTCGACAGTGTCACCTTTTTTCTATTTCCCTTAAAATTTCATTAGAATATTCGTAAAATTGATGCAGTAGCAGCACTTCAAACTTTGAACGCGTTTTTCGGGAAACACTGTTTTGAGTCCGTGGAAATGATATCTCGAGAACCACTTAATAGGTTGTTTCCACATTTACAGGAGATACGATGATAAACATCTAACGGTCGTTAACGATCTCACTTATCCAAAGTCGATCTTCATTTCTTAATAGTTACGTAAAAATGAAGACCTTTTTCATATATTTTGTACGCTCGTTTTAATTCGTCGCCAAGTTGTTTCAAAAAATTATTTCAAAAATCGACGATCGTCAACGACTCGTATTTATTGTTAAATGGAATAACCTGTTTGGTTTTTAGATCTCAGATGGACCGTTTAAGCTGGAGAGTGTCCACCGCCAAACGTTGAAAAAAAAATTGCATCATTTACCGACGGTCATGTTTTTGTTGTTTTTTTGTATTTTGGGGTGATTTCTTTTTAAAGGTTCTCAATTTGTGTACCTTTGTGTTAAAAAAAACAATGTGTTTCTTTTTCACCGGCCGTTTCCCGGGAAAAAATTCGGAAACTGGCCATTCTTTTCTGACCTCTAGGTAGATGTAGCCCCATAAACAAGCCCAAGAACAGCTTGCTAAAGCTCTTCACCTTTTTGCAAACGTGTGACGTTTGAAAAAACCATCCATCCGTCCATCTATCCATCCATCCGTCCGTCCGTCCGTCCATCCATCCATCCATTTTTCAACCAATCACAGGCATTTAGCATATCGCAGCTCGCCCCACTCTACTACAACACTGTGGCAGCGCAGTCGGGGTAGCGTTAGTTTCGTGCAGGGGGCTGGCACCTCCTATCCCTTACCGTATATAAAAATGCTACGCTTTTTGACCGCTTTATTTAGTTTTACCTCTCCCCGTGGCGCTAGTAGGTCACTGAACATATTCTTATTGCGCAGGCGCGAGGCCCGCACGGTGTACATATCCACCCCGACGCGGAATACGACTATTTTGACGTTTGGAGTTTAAGCCGCGGTGCGGAATTGATGAAATTACCGAAATTACATATACTCGTGTGTTAACGCCGTGGGTTGTGCACGGTTGTACCTCAGGGTACCCGCGTAATCCTGAAATGGTGCATTTTTCACCGTACTGGCCGATCCTCGCATTCGAAGCTATGAAAAGTCTTCGAATTACATGTGTGCGTGTGTGTATATGTGCATAACCCCTGCGCGCGCATCAGGATTGTTCGAGAACAACTAGCGCTACGAGTGGCAGAGTAGGACACTACAAACACAGGATATTTTGCGTAGCAAAAATTCTGAAACATGTCAGCCCCCTGGTTTCGTGTGACATTCAGATAACTCAGACCCCATTTTCGAGGCGAAAAAACGTTTCTTCGTTCCCTCCGGGTTTGTAGGAGAGCAGAGAGGCAAATTAATCAAATGGACGAAAATCGTACGAACCTGTGTCACGGTCTGTTGGACTGCACGGCACGTTGGCTATGAGTCCATCGCCGGCCTTTAGTAAAGGTTTCATCTCCAATCCGACCCTCGTGCGTGGCTCATTGGCGTAAAACTTTACGAGATGCTCGGGAACCTCGTCGTTCAGACCGTAAACTTGGTCGTTTTCGATTTTCTCGAACTTCATTGGCTTGCTCATCCAATATAAATTTCGCTGAGGGTTCTCGTCGTGATGAAAAGAATGCATGATCGTTGTGTTGAGCTGGTAAGCGGAGAACGTCCACCACTTGCCGTTCGTGATGACCATCTGATTCCTCAGGGGATAAGTGATCTCGTTTAAAGTCGAGAAACCTGAGTAAACAAATAATTTGTCATTTTTCTAACTTGGTATGCAATTCTGGGATGACACGTATGTATGTATAATAAACATTTCAGCACAAATTTCGCTGTATATCTTTTTAATTGCAACGAGATTATGCGATGGGAATTAATGGAACTGAGTACGAATAACTCGTTCGACATTTTGGGTTCGAAAACTCGAATATCCGACTCACGAATTTTGCGAGCTTACGTACGGTACCTAAAGGGGGTAGGCTACTGTGAAAATTTAAGAGATTGATCATTTGAGAAATTGATAATTTGACCAATTGAAAAATTGATAATTTGACAAATTGACAGAAAATGTATATTCGTTCTGGATAATTTAAAGTCATAAATATTTTTCTTCCTACTTGTTTACCTAAATTATACGCTCGTGCCAGAAGCCAACCCCACGAGCCCAATACATTTGTGATAAGAAACGAGGCAATACTCGCTCTTGTCGCCAGGCCAAAAGTCCGGGGTTCTCCCCCGGTGTCCCGTGTCTTCTCGTAGTCTACCTTGGGTCGTAGTCTACCTCGGATTCCATCAGATGAGGATATTCGGGCGCGCGACTCGACACGAGCAGTCTGTGCACATGCTTGCTTATTGCTCGGCTCATTCTATCGTCCACCACGTCCAGCTCTTCCGACGCAGTTTTGTCCATGTTCAAATACCTACAACTTTCGAATAAAACAATATTTTTTTAATTCCGTACTCACTTCTCTAGGTATTCTAATGTAGATTGACAAGAATTTTAGTTTTTTGTTCCAGGTAAAAAATTGTGGATGCTAAATGTCATGCCGCGGAGCGCCTTAAAAAAAACATAACAAAAGAAAATATTAATAGTTGGCCATTTTGTACATCGAACAAAAATATATATTTTCTAACAGCTTGATATTCATACTAAATAGATGTGTAGTTCATTTTATGAGTGAATCACTTTTTCATACAAAAAAAATTGTTAAATTCGCACATGATTTTATACCCGTTACTGTGGCCTAAGGCCTTAAGTTACGAAAATCACGCAAACATTTTTTTCGGATTCTTAATTAACGATCACAACAAATTCGCAACATATGATTTTGGATATTGATGAAAAAAAGAAATGGAAAATTATTTGCGTTGTATTCCAACTATGCAAACTTCAACTCTATTGGTTGGTTACCCCGCTGTTGGTTATCCGAAATTACCAAGCACATGGACTTGTTTGTACCCACGTATCTTGCTGTATCGATTTTCCTGACAGAAAATCACCCAAGAGCCGCAGCAGGATGATCCGTTTGGCTTTATTATTCTCTGCTCTATCCTTCGATACGGATTTCTCATAATTTAAGATGGATAATGACAATTAATTCACCGATTGGATCTGGGGATTGCTTTGACAATTAAAATGATATTGAAGAAAGATAACTTTTCTTTAACTGCTCACATTTTCTTTCGCTAGCTTGTCACGCAAATAATATTTCCTATCGTTAGTGGGGATCTACGATCTCACTGAATGCATTTTTTTATGTTTTCATCAAAACGACGAAGAACAAATAATCAAAAAAGAACTTCCGTTGCACGCCAACAATGCAAACTTCAACGCCATCAATTAAAGCGTCCTGCGGAGCAAAAAGCCTTGTTGTGAACGAATCTTGATTCATCAATTTATTATTCTTTGTTCTGCTCTTTTCTATTTTATACTTTGATACTTGACTATTCGTCATTCTATACTTCTCCAGTTTATTCTTAAATACTCTACTAATTTTTCTTATTTATTTACTATTCTGCATTTTATCATTTTATACTCCACTATTCTTCATTCTATACTTCCTTATTTTACTCGGAGTTACTGTACTACACTTTATCATTTATTTACTATTCTTTATATTATTCTTTTATCCTTTACTGTTCTCCATTCTAGACTTCTTCATTTTGATCTTAGATACTTTACTACTCTAACACTCATTGAGGGATCATCCAGTGTAAAATTTTCATAAAATCGGTTTTTTCTTCATTGTCCGATAGTATAGACGGTTATAAACATGCTGTTCAATTTTTGGGGCGAAATTCGCATTATTCCGGTTCCTACAGCCTTCTCAGCAAAAGGGATTAGACTAGCCGTGCGAGACCTTGCACGGATATCCGCGTTTTTCTCGAAATGTCCTTTTTCGAAACGGTGTACACTCTCAAAGGAAGGATTTTCAAACTATCCGTCTCGAATGTTGACACAACATTCATCGCGCCATCCCTCATCTTGCTATGAGAGTTTTTTTAACTCTTCATATTTTAAGTAACGAAAAACTGTCGAAAAATAGGCTAAATTCGATACTTTTTTTTAAACTGCCGCCATTTTGTCAATTTTGATTTAAAAAAACCTCCATAGCAAGATAGCGGCTTTCATGCTGATTAATAATCTTTTCACAAATTTTGTTTCAGATAATATTTACAGCCACAACCGTGTATGCTGTGAGGACTCCTTTTTCTCGAAGAAATTTTTAACCATTAAAAAAGATGTAAAAAGAAAATAAAAATAAACGTTTGAAAATTTATTTTCTGTTCTGCAAAAGTGTTTTGATTTGACATGAAAAAATCCGACTGATTGGCGCATTTCAACCATTGAAAAAAAAAACGCAAAAACCAGCTATTTTTTGGCCCGTTACATCGTGATGATCCCTTAACTAATATCCATTCTATACTTCTTCATTCTATTGTGAGCTACTTTACTACTCTTTATTCTTTATTCACTATTCTTTATTTTGTGCTATTATAGTTTTTTAGTTTTTCTGAGTTCCAAGGTAAACTCTCGCAGACTTTTACGTATTACCATTCTTATCACTCCCTACTCACACTTTGCTAATATGATCTAACTTTCTTTGCGTCCACAGCCATCTTAAGCTACACTATACCGCATATGCAGAGAGTAAAGGGAAAATGTGGAAAACCCGTACCGGTATAAACGGCCCCATATTCTTCCACTTCTCCAGTGCACAGACTTTAAGGGATAAAACCATTTTAGGATTTTGGAAAAATCGTTTTTTATGGCTTAAAAAATACTTTGGGGTCACAAAAACAATATGCGATTGGTCCTGTAGCGAAATTTTATAAAAAACGGTTTAATTATCGATTTTGGCGCAATGCTTCAGACTTCTTTCACGCTCTTTGTCGAACTTTAAACGCGTTTTTGTCGAAACCACTTTTTTCAAATTGGGAGGACGGATTACTCGAACACCTTTGCATGAATCGATTTGAAATTTTGATAGTAGCTTCACAATTACATTGTCTATGGAAGCATGCAACCGTTTTGTGATTCAGTGTAAATTTTTTTTTTATAAACCCTTTACTGCTTATTATTTGGGCAAATATCAATTTATTTATTTCAAAGTGACTTTAATATGTGTTAAATAAACTTTCTCGAATGAAATCCTATTCCTTTTTTCATACTCCCTTTACCTACATAGGTGTCATCCCTTTACTCGATGTACCACCAGAGCCGAACCCTGACCACCCGTCCACCAGTATCGCTTCATTCTTTTGTACTTTACTATCCTTTATTTTACCCTTAGATACTTTAATACTCTTTATCATTTATTTACTATCCTTCATGCTACTCTTCGTTATTTTATTATTTTAAACTTTACTATTCTTCAGCCTATAATTCTTTATTTTACTCTCAGGTACTTTATTACTCTTTATTTACTATTCTGTATTTTATTGCTTCATACTCGACTATTCTTCATTTTATACTTCTTCATTTTACCGTTAGATACTTGACTACTCTCTATTCACTATTCTTTAGTCTACCCTTCGTTATTTTATTCTTTTGTACTTTAATATTTTTCATTCTACTCTTCGTTATTCTATTCTTTTATACTTTAATATTCTTCATTCTACTCTTATTTATTTTGTTCTTTTATTCTACTATTATAGTCTACTATTCTCCATTCCATTCTTCTTCAGTTTACTCTTCGGAACCTTATCTTTCTTTACTCGATTGCTTCAGCTCTGTTCCATATTTACAAAATATCCTTGACTTTCACACGTACTCACAGGTAGATATAATTAGAAAACTCCAATTAACAAGCAAAAGTCGGTGTACCAATTAGATACAGGTATGCGCAGAAATATCGCACGGTGTTGGAGTTTGCATTGTTGGAATGCAATGAAAATGATTTCATATGAATTCCCAAATTTGACAAATCGTATTTAGCAATCTGGAACAAATTTGCAAAATATGGTTTTGGATGATGAAAATAAAACATTGAACAGATTTTCATTACCCAAAGAAGTACATTTCAACCCTGTAAGATAGTGATTTTTTGAAAAATTCAGATGTATCGAATTCCCTGCAAAGTAAGATCATACTATTATCTAAAAATGTGTCAAATTACTTTCGGCTGGAATACCCAAAAGGGAGACAATTCTCAATGGATCCTCCCAATTGCACGACCTTTTCCTTGAGCTTTTCCGGTGTAATGACTTTGTCGTAATAGGACGGTAGACCGGGTTCGTTCGGCACATGAGTTCTCTTCGAGTATTGCATCTGATCGGTCGCGTTGTACTCTATTCACGATTCGTTCAGTATAAGCGATCTGAATCCGTAGTAACGCGGCATATTCAATTTGATCATTTTTTCCTCGACCGATCTCGCATCTTCGATTCCCTTCGCTACGTCCTGACGATTTCTTCGGAAACGGCCTTCGAAAGAGTGATCCAGTATAGGTGGATATTGCGGCACGGCTTCCTCATTCTGTTACCGAAGCAACGCTGCATTCCCGTTTTTCAATTCTCACAACGGAACTTCGTACTTTCGCTAAAACGCCCGATTTCACGCGAACGAGCAACACTATATCTTATTTGTACGAAAATGGGCAAAATTTTCGGTACCGCGGTTCGAGGTTAAGAATCCGGGTGAGCCATTTAAAAAAAGCAAAGAGCAGACGACGCTGTGAACGTAGCTTCGTATCCTCAACGTAGATGGAGTCCCATGGCAAAACACTGTGGCAGTCCGATAAGTTCACTATCTCGCCGCTACGCGGTCTCCTAATCTCTGTCCAGGCTACCTCGCTCCAGCGCTTCTCACAAGCTCAATAAACTTAGCCGCCGACTATGAAAATATCGAATTTTTTCATGCCATTCGATTGTTAGTCGTTTGTGAGTGTTTGTTAGACAAAATCCAGCGTTTGTTAGACTTTATTTATTTAATTATACGAAAAACAAATTTCATGTCAAAGTTAGCCGCGGGAAAATGGTTTTCTAATGATTTCGAACTTTTCTTCGTGACCAATCGTTTGTTAGTCGTTTGTGAGTAATTGTTATTCGACTTTTATCGTTTGTTAGAGCTTAATTTTTGTTATATCGTTAAAAAACTTTTCATTCCCATAGCACCTGCAAGCCACGTGAAGTTGGTAGCATTGCCACGACGGCTGAGCACAGCTTTGCCCATGTGACTCCTCAATTTCAGCAAAATGCTGATTATTTCAATCCTACTCGATTGTTAATCGTTTGTTAGATAAAATCCAGCGATTGTCAGACTTTATTTATTTAATTATACGAAATACAAATTTCATGTCAAAGTTAGCCGCGGGAAAATGGTTTTCTAATGATTTCGAACTTTTCTTCGTAACCAATCGTTTGTTAGTCGTTTGTGAATGATTGTTAGTCGATTTTTATCGTTTGTTAGAGCTTAATTTTTGTTTCATCGTTAAAAAACTTTGCATTCCCATAGCACGCTGCAAGCCACGTGAAGTTGGCAGCATTGCCACGACGGCTGAGCACGGCTTTGCCCATGTAACTCCTCAATTTCAGAAAATGCTGATTATTCCAATCCTACTCGATTGGTAGTCGTTTGTTAGGGTTTGTTAGACAAAATCCAGCGATAGTTAGACTTTGTTTATTTAATTATACGAAAAACAAAGTTCATGTCAAACTTATAAGTTCTATTTAATAATCCGAAAAACAAGTTTCACGTCAAACTTTTAAGTTTGACATGAAATTTGTTTTTCGGATTATTAAATAAATAAAGTCTAACAATCGCTGGATTTTGTCTAATAAATACTAACAATCGAGTAAGATTGAAATAATGAGCATTTTGCTGAAATTGAGGAGTCACATGGGCAAAGCTGTGCTCAGCTGTCGTGGCAATGCTACCAACTTCACGTGGCTTGCAGTGTGCTATGGAAATGAAACGTTTTTTAACGATATAACAAAAATTAAGCTCTTACAAACGATAAAAGTCGACTAACAATCACTAACAAACGATTGGTCACGAAGAAAAGTTCGAAATCATTAGAAAACCATTTTCCCGCGGCTAACTTTGACATGAAATTTGTTTTTCGTATAATTAAAAAAATAAAGTCTAACAAACGCTGGGTTTTGTCTAACAAACACTCACAAACGACTAACAATCGAATGGCATGAAAAAAAATTCGATATTTTCATAGTCGGCGGCTAAGTTTATTGAGCCACGATCCGTAATAATTTCGACGATGGCGCCACCAGACAGCTTCTTGTGGCGACTCCATCCCAAACAGTTCATCATCTTGAAGCGCCCTTCCTTATCGACCAAGCATCACCGAGAAAAGCATCGACTCACCAGCGACACAAAATTAAAATTTTCCATCTAGAAGACTGATACTCGAGTTTCCCAGACTGGATTTAGACATATCGAAAGACAGAGGCAACCTTACCACGAAATAACCAAAAACGTATTGCCCCGCCATCAAAGCTTATCACGTCGAATAAATATCTTGTTAAACAAACACCAAGTTAACAATTTCTAAATATGACCATAATTCGTGGTGGAAAATAAAAGTTCCACACTCAAGTCCCGCGATAGATTAGGTGTCGTCCTTACCGACTGCCAATGATGTCTGGCTTAAATTAATCAAAAACACGGGACGTTGCGTGTCTATGAGAGTTATAAATGGCGCGGCGATCGGCTGTTCCTCCCAGTACGACAAAGTCCTTTATCGATGTTGAAAGCTCAGATTCTCGCGATAATACACTGTAAACACGTGACACATTCCTATCGGTGTTTCTCGAAGCAGACGAAGCCTCCCTGACCTAAAGTTTGCCGGCCTAACGAACGGCACTACGACGTGTTTGCTAGCTTCGAGAAGAGTTTAGTACCTTCTTATCTCGAACAAAGACTACCTGCGCGGACAGACAGTTCTTGTTTCTTTTTTTCATTTCAGTTCTCATTGTCGGAAGAATAATATTACGCGATAACTCGACATCGGATTTCTTTCGTGGTAAACGCGTAATCGATTCCTCCGACTCCGCGAACGTTCCTCGGTGAAATTTTACGCGAACAACGCTGGACGGAATAAAAGCAAGCTGAGAATAAAAATGTATGATTTCATATTAAATCGAAGAAAAAAGTGTTTTGTACATTATCAGATCCATGTCTAACCGGCTTCGAGGCAGCCATCCGACTTTGCAAACGGATTACTAGTGTTTTTTTTTGTTTACGTTTGTGCAAGTTGCGAGGAAGGATATTCTGTGGGAATTGACAAGAAAGATTTTCAGTTGAGAACTCTTTTGAGTTTTACTGCTTTCTTTTATAAATAGTACGATGATGTGGCGACGACGGCAAGCCTTGAAGTTTCGATATATTATTTAGAGGTTGATTTTCCACGAGATCGTTCCATCTCGCTCTACCCGAATTTCAGCCCCCCCCCCCTCTCTGTCTCTTTCGTCTGGCTCTGATGAAGGTGACGACAGACGATTCGAAGCGTCAAAGTTTGAAGGCTCTTCATTTACAATCTTCGGCCATTTTTTTTGTTGCATGTGAAACTCGCCATATTCAGTTTAAGGGGTTATGCTACTGTGACGACCCGAAAATTAGGGTTATTTTGCAAAATTAATTTTGAAGGAATAAGTACGATTGAAAAATCGTTGAGACATTTATTCGTTTGGACATTAACAAAGTTGTGAACCATATTTAATTTAAAATGTTAATAATTAAAGAAGTTATAAATAATCTCGTGATGGGCCTTCGAACGTGAGGGGCTCAACGGTGTACTTGATTTTGACCACTTGGTCGATCTGAATAAAAAATGAGTTTTTTTGTTTCTTAAAATAGATACAAGTGGCTAAGGCTTGACCGAGCTTTGTTGGTGATCGTGTTCCATTTATGAAAACAAACAAAATTCATTTTTCTTTCGATTTCTCGAGAAAAAACGACATTATAGTTAATAACTAATAAAAAAATGTTAAGAAAAACGTCGGTCAAAACTAAACTATTATTACACTAAATAAGTGTACCAAAATTCAAGTCAATCGTTAGATTCGAGAAATCGTGCACACCGTTTTGAAAAACATCGTTGCAAGAAAAACACGATATTAAAGTTGGCATCGTTGGAACGCAACGAAAGTTCAGTAGACCGATCTTTTTTTGCAAATTTGCTGGATAAGATTTTTATAATGAAAAAAAAATCTTTAAAAAAATGTTTGTTGCGTTCCAACGTTGCAAACTACAACATAGTAGAAAAACTCGATTAAGAAAATTGGAGCGTTCGCCACAATCGACGATTAATATAAATATATATACGGGGTGGCCGGAACATTGACGTCCAAAAATTAAATTTAGGTCCCTTGTCTCGTGGGGTAGCCGAATAATTCCCATGTATGTCCCGCGACTTTTCATTGTTTTCGAGTTATGAATTTTTTCTGAATTTTCGAGAATTTTCGACCTGACCAATTAAAAAAAATCTTTAAAAAAAGTAGAAGACTTTGTCGAGATTTCTTTTTGCAACTGAATCTTCATGAGTAGTACTTTTATGCATAAAATAATCAGCTTCGTAACTGTGATGAAAGTTATGAAAATGTTGGTCTAAAGTCAAAAATTTCCGTTCGGTAAATTATGACTTAAATTTTCAACTTTACATTAAAAATCTAAACAGGTGACTTCGTGGTTCCTAATTAGGCCTAAAGAATGCGCCAGACTCTCAGCTTTCATAATCATTAAAAAAAAAGTAGTACTTAATAGGGCTACTTTGGCTACAATTGACCTTCAAAGACAGCGAGGTGGAAAATTCTTAAAATTAGCCATCTGATTTAAAAAATTTTTGCCCATATTATCATTCTTAAGGTTATTTAGTTTGTTAACTAACCAAAAATGACTGCAGGAAAGCTAAGATTCAAACATTTGGAGGTTTATTTTTTTTTAGTTTAATTTAAGTTTAATGAATTTTGCGAATTTAAGTTTAGTGAATTTTTTCTCGTAACGAGAACGGATCGCGTAAACGAGGGCGCAACTCTTTTACCTGATCCGCGAGAACGGATCGCGCAAAATTCATTAAACTTAAATTAAACTAAAAAAATAAACCTCCCAATGTTTAATTCTTAGCTTTCCCTGCAGTAATTTTTGGTTAGTTAACAAACTAAATAACCTTAGGAATGATTAAATGGGCAATTTTTTTTTAATCAGATGGCTAATTTTAAGCTTTCCACCCCGCTGTCTTTAAAGGTCAATTGTAGCCGAAGTAGCCCTATTAAGTACTACTTTTTTCAAATGATTATGAAAGCTGAGAGTCTGGCGCATTCTTGAGGCCTAATTAGAAACCATGAAGTCACCTGTTTAGATTTTTAATTTACAGTTGAAAAGTTAAGTCATAATTTACCGAACGTAAATTTTGCACTTTAGACCAACATTTTCATAACTTTCATCACAGTTACGAAGCTGATTCTTTTATGCATAAAAGTACTACTCATGAAGATTGAGTTGCAAAAAAATAATCTCGACAGTCTCTACTTTTTTTTAGTTTTTTTTAATTGGTCAGGTCGAAAATTCGCAAAAATTCAGAAAAAAATTCATAACTCGAAAACTATGAAAAGTCGCGGGACATACATGGGGGTTATTCGGATACCCCACGATACAAGGGACCTATATTTTATTTTTGGACGTCAATTTTCCGGCCACCCTGTACATATGAGGTATTCCACGTGAATCCGGTGGACTTTTTCCCTGACCTCCGCCAATTCGATTTTTTTTTATTCGATTCTATTGACTCTAAAAGACATCCCGATTTTTTTTTCATCCTTCGAAACAACCCTCAGTAAAAAAAAATTCTCCGAAAAAACGCCTCGATTAAAAAATCTGAAAAAATTGCCAACAATGCGTGATAATATGTAAAAAAATTCAACCTATCACCCGCAATGGAAGTATGAGTTTTCTGAGCGATAACCGTTAAAAAAACATCCAAACAATTGACTGATAACTGTTCAAGGTCCATGATTGTGATTTGGTTATTCAATAATAGTCAAAAAATTCTTTGTGGGTATCAAAATATTTACGTATCCGCCCGAAGTAAGCGGTTCTGGAAATTTTCGGATTTTTTAAACGTTAATCGCTCAGAAAGCACAGAAAAAATCATACTTCCACTGCGGGTGATAGCTTGAAAATGTTTACATATAATCACGCATTTTTGGGTTTTTTTTTCAGATTTTTAAATCGGGGCATTTTTTTTCGGACAATTTTTTTTTTTACTAAGGGTTGTTTTGAAAAATTTAAAAAAATCCAGGGTATCTTTTAGAGTTAATGGAATCAGATTTAAAAAATTAATCGAATTGGCGGGGGTCAGGGAAAAAGTCCTTAATTGTTAATCGCTCAAAAAGCACAGAAAAAAATCATACTTCCACTGCGGGTGATAGCTTGAACATTTTTACATATAATCATGCATTTTTGGAATTTTTTTCAGATTTTTAAATCGGGGCATTTTTTTCGCAGAATTTTTTTTTTTTGACTGAGGGTTGTTTCAAAATTGTTTAAAATAAATCCAGGGTGTCTTTTAGAGTCAATGAAATCAGATAAAAAAAAAGAAATCGAATTGGCGGAGGTCAGGGAAAAAGTCCAGTGTGTACATATATATATATATATATATATATATATATATATATATATATATATATATATATATATATATATATATGTACACACACACACACACACACACACACACACACACACACACACACACACACACACACACACACACACACACACACACACACACACACACACACACACACACACACACACACACACACACACACACACACACACACACACACACACACACACACACACACACACACACACACACACACACACACACACACACACACACACACACACACACACACACACACACACACACACACACACACACACACACACACACACACACACACACACACACACACACACACACACACACACACACACACACACACACACACACACACACACACACACACACACACACACACACACACACACACACACACACACACACACACACACACACACACACACACACACACACACACACACACACACACACACACACACACACACACACACACACACACACACACACACACACACACACACACACACACACACACACACACACACACACACACACACACACACACACACACACACACACACACACACACACACACACACACACACACACACACACACACACACACACACACACACACACACACACACACACACACACACACACACACACACACACACACACACACACACACACACACACACACACACACACACACACACACACACACACACACACACACACACACACACACACACACACACACACACACACACACACACACACACACACACACACACACACACACACACACACACACACACACACACACACACACACACACACACACACACACACACACACACACACACACACACACACACACACACACACACACACACACACACACACACACACACACACACACACACACACACACACACACACACACACACACACACACACACACACACACACACACACACACACACACACACACACACACACACACACACACACACACACACACACACACACACACACACACACACACACACACACACACACACACACACACACACACACACACACACACACACACACACACACACACACACACACACACACACACACACACACACACACACACACACACACACACACACACACACACACACACACACACACACACACACACACACACACACACACACACACACACACACACACACACACACACACACACACACACACACACACACACACACACACACACACACACACACACACACACACACACACACACACACACACACACACACACACACACACACACACACACACACACACACACACACACACACACACACACACACACACACACACACACACACACACACACACACACACACACACACACACACACACACACACACACACACACACACACACACACACACACACACACACACACACACACACACACACACACACACACACACACACACACACACACACACACACACACACACACACACACACACACACACACACACACACACACACACACACACACACACACACACACACACACACACACACACACACACACACATATATATATAAACCGTCATTTGACTTAACTGAACCGCTCCAACCTCCTTAAAGTTTTACTAGCACTTAAATCGTTGTTATCATAAGTTTACCTTTAATTTGCGATTCCTGCACCATATGGTGAACCTTTCTTTCAAATTTGAGTTGCGTCAAGCGACGAACGATTCTTTACATTTTTTACAGTAGCCCAACCTCTTAACACAATTATCTTTTGAAAGGAAAATTCCGAGCTCATCGATCGTCACACTTCGTAAATAGAACTCACCTGATATCACAATAGAGCATGCAGAAGGCGATAATGAAAATTGACATTTTGGAGTACAATTGAAAATCAATTGTGCTATTTTCTAATTGCATCCAAAGTCTAATTCTAACTGCATCCAGGATCTCATTCCAATTGCAGCATCCTGAGAGCCTCATTTCACGTCCATAATGCTCTAGTAATAGACAATCTGCAAACTACGAGATATTTGTACAGGTGTCTACAGTCCGACCTCCGAATAAGAAACCAAAAGCCCCCAAGGGGAGGAGTCTTATATGTCGCATACATCCACCAGGCGCGCGCTCCGCGCTCACTACCTCTGTCTGTCTCCCTCACTCTTTTCCCGCATGCGATCCTCTCAACAAGAAAATCGCTCGAACGAGTTGCAACTTAGTATTCACATCGCCCATGCAAAAACGTTTTCGACTGCGCATGGACATTCATTTAACGAATTTATGTTTCACGTTAATATACATACTATTGAATATTATTGTGTACTACTGTATCTGAATTACTATTAACTGTTATAAAATGACCGAAACTGTAAAGAAGCGTAAGAGATCAGACTGTAGTATACACGTCGAAGAAAATATTACAGAATCTGCGCCACAATGTGATAATTTAAACAAAGAGCTTTATTTCCATATTGTTTTATCCCATTTATATAAAAGAAGAAGTCAATATCTCTGAGGATTCATCTTCAATGGCAGAGTTCGACTCTCCCAAAAATATTCCACCGTCAGTTGAGTGCGTTGCGGATCAAAATAATACGCAACAAGACGAAAACGCTTTTCTTTACGTCTCGGAAACTTTTGCTGTTTTATATGAAAATCTTTAAACGCCCTTATCTTTGTTTTTATTTTATATGAAACCTTGTCAACACATATATGTATCTTTTCAATGAATACAAAAAAATTCTAATAAACTTGTAGATTTTTTGTTACATTCACACACGCACACACGCATACTCACGCACGCATGCACACATCAATTTACACTAGAACGTTCACTCTATTTTGCCCGAATAATCTCTCCCAGGCTGGTTTCTTAACCAGAGGTTCCACGCACAAAATTCTCGAGCTCGGAGGTCGAGTCGGAGTGGGGGAAGCGCTCGAGTGAGAAACTGGGGAAAGTTTCTTATTGCCGGGTTTCTTATTCGGAGGTCGGACTGTATATTGTTATATACTTTTTTTAATTGCTCTCTCGTTGTGTTACTAACAGCACGAACTTGGCCTTGCGCCCATTATTTTGACGAATTAATATTATGGTAATCTCCCTTTCTCATGTTCCGTTTGTATACAGGCGGGCCTTTTATTTTTTTAATCGATCTACGAACCGCTTGCGCGTTACAAGGAACATCACTTAAGTGTCCACCTTCGATTTTGTTGGAACTCATATATGTGACAAAGCATTGAAAACTATCAGACATGTATTTTTTTATCGGGGAAAAACAATTTTAAGGGGAGAAACGACCCCTCAAATAAAGGCGTGTCACTCCTTAATTAATTTAAAAAAAATACTTTTATAGTGGATTTTTCATCGCTTTACATTAGAAGAATTTTGGTCTTTGTTTCATTCGAATGGTGGACCACTTGTGGGTGACGCTGGAATTTCACCCCTCGACACGCCTTTCTTTGAGGGGTGGTTACCCCCGTAAAATCGTTTTTCCGCAGATTAAAAAAATACGTGTCTAATAGTTTTCGATGCTTTATCACATATTTTGCCTCGAATATTCTTCAACCATTTTTTAAGATATTTATTTACCGATCTACATTATAAATCAATAAGAAAAATATCTTCCTCAATGATAAAAATAAGAAAAATAAATTGAAAAAAAAAAAAGAACTTTCGTTGCGTTCCAACGATGCAAACTTCAACATCATAGAAGTAAAGACACGCAGGCATCATCTTCGATTAAATTGGGCTCGTTTAAAACGTTATACGCAATTTAATCAATAAGATCAGTTGGTTATATTGATAAACTGATCGATCAAACTGATGAACGAACAGCAACGTGCGGAATCAAGGCTTTGGAAATAAGAAACGATCGTGCTGGTATACATTTTTCACAAGTTCCTTGTTTATCGAACATTCATTCGTAATAAAAATTCCCTAGCCTAGCCTAAAGAAAACTTTACTATCGATATTGGAAAATTGAAAATGAAAAACGTTCGGGCTAAAAAAAAAAAACCTTCCGGTTTTTCACAATTTCCGGGAAATATCTGGAAATTTTTTGCGTATTTTTTCGTCTTCGTTACGGATATGTCAAAAACAAAATTGCCGCTACGTGACATATATAAATAACCCAAACAAATCCAAACATTGTATTGTACCATTACGTAACATTGTTATGGATTCCAAAGTGAGACTAATCGGAACGTTTGTTTGGCATCCAGCAAGACGTAAACATTGTCGGATGCCTGACCATTGTAACCCCAAATGACGTATTCGCAGTCCGATTATTTCCGTCTTTCTTTGCTTCGTTCCATAATAAATTCTAGAAACCGACAATTTTAAGGGATCTTCGCTGATTTCCCCGATTTTTTTTCGATCGTTAAAATACGATAATCAGTCTGATTTTTTTATGTCAAATCAAAGCACTCGCGAAGAACAGGAAATAAATTTTTAAACGTTTATTTGTATTTTTTTTACGATTCTTTAAACGGATGAAAATGGTTTCGAAAAAAGGAGTTCTGGCGGTGTACACGGTTGTGACCGTAAATGTTAACTGAAACAGAATTTGTAAAAAGATTATTAATCAGTATGAAGGCCGCTATCTTGCTATGGAGGTGTTTTTTAAAATTAGAATTGACAAAATGGCGGCGGTTTCAAAAAACAGTATCAAATTTAGAATACTTTTTCGAGGGTTTTTCGTTAAGAAAAAGCTTCTATAGCAAGATAAAGAATGGCATGAAGAATGTTATGTCAACATTTGAGACGGACAGCTTGAAAACTTTTCCTTTGAGAGTGTACACCGTTTTGAAAAACGACATTTCGAGAAAAACGCGTTCAAAGTTTCGAGTGCGGAAATTTCATATATATTGTCTCCTCACGATCAATCGGCGATGCCAGGTCCATGTTTATAACCGTATATACTATCGGATAATGCAAAAAAAATCGTTTTTTTGAAAATTTTACACGGTTGATCCCTTAAATAGCATATTCATGATTAGGAGGTGAAAACACGTCTAAATAGTAATTCAATTTTTATTTCCAGAAAGGGCCTCTTTTCTAGGGGCCCAATATTTACCTCATTTTATTGTTTATCGAAAACTTATTATTAATGAATTTTCCCAAGCCTATTTTTGCCCTAACTATCAATATGAAAGAATTGAAAAACAAAAAACGTTCGTGCCGATGTAATTTTTCTCCAGGACAATTTCCTTATTCATCTTAAATGTATTCGTAATAAAAGTCCCCAATTCGATTTTTTTCCGCATTTATCAAGATGAATTTAAAACATCGATATTTTTATCTCGTTTTCACCAACCATGAGGAACGGATCAAAAATAAATTAAATTCTCGACAGCTCATGATGGCTGTAGAAATGCAGTGCATGACAGATGAAAAAACAACAATAAACCAGGGTTGCTAATCATGCATTGCTTTTTGCAATGTATTAGCGTTTTCATTACTCATTACTTTACATTTTGTAATGTAAACAATTTTCATTGCTCATTACATTGGAATATCTAATGTAAAAAAATTCCATTCCTCATTACATTATATTTTGTAATGTGAAATATTTTCATTACCCATTACAAGGTAATGGGTAATGGAATTTTTTTACATTACAAAATGTAATGTCATGAGTAATGTATTTTTTCACATTACAAAATATAAGGTAATAAGTCATGGAATTTTTTCACATTACTAATGCAATGCAATGCAAAACATCTCCTTTACTCATTACAATGTAATGAGGATTATTATTCGTTTCCCATTAGGGGAAGCGGTTTTCGCACTGGGTCGATTTGACCTGATCGGAAACGAATAATAATTTTACATTATATTAGTAATGTCAACAAATTCCATTACTCATTATGCAAAATATAATGTAATGAGTAATGGACTTTTTTTACATGACCAAATCCAATGTAATGAGTAATGGATTTTTTTTACATTACTGAAAGTAATGTAATGGGTAATGCAATATTTTTTCACAACCCATTAAAAAAGTAATAAATAATGCATTACTTTTTCATTACAAATTTCGCAACGCTGCAATAAACGAATCATAGTTTGATCAAAAATATTGTAAATGCTATTGCATATCTCGAGTGGATAGAGCTGAAAAAGTGTGAGTGCTTCGGTTGGCAACCCGGCTGAGAACTAAGCATGCACACACATGCAATCGAGTGCATACCCAGGCACCCACGCATAGACATACATACACTCACATTAGAACGAATAGCAATGATGTTACGAAGTCGAGTTCTTAATCTCGACTGACCGTGACCAGACCGACGAAGTTTCGAGCGCGCACGTGGTGAGTTTGCTACACTACCGCCGGCGGCCTTCTCGCGGCAGACGCCCCAACTACGTAATCGGCAAAAGCTACGCGTACTCTATGATGTGTTTTCGTATGTCGGTACATAAATTAAAGAAAAAACAATCAGAGAAAAATGCATTTGTCACGCCGACGGCGGTTGATCCAATATATTGCAGTTATCTCAAGACGTGCAACAGACGTGACGATGTACGTGTTAATATCGTGGTGGAAGAGCGAAGGATAAGTTACAACACTTTTCAGACGGTCGGCTAAGCGCATCGTGCGTACTTGCACAACCCGCGTGATCGGGCTTTGCGCGCTCTTTAGAAAAAGGCGGGGAGAGAGAAACGGTTTATTAAGGGGTTAGGCTACCGAGATGAACCCAAAATTAGGGTTATTGAAAAAAAATGTTTGAAGGTATAAGATGATTGAAAAAATCGATGTGCACCAAATGTAATAAAAAAAATATTAATAACTGAAAAAGCTATGAACAATCTCGTGAAGGACCTTTAAACGTGAGCGGCTCAACGGTGTACTCGATTTTGGCCACCTAGTTCATTTGAAACAAAGAAAACGAGTTTTTTTTCTTAAGGCCTTAGGCTACAGTAACGGGTATAAAACCATGTGCGAATTTAACAATTTTTTTTCGTATGAAAAAATGATTCACTCATAAAATTAATTACACATTTATTTAATATAAATATCAAGCTGTTAGAAAATGTATTTTTTTTTTCAATGTACAAAATGGCCGACTACTCGAAACTTCTCGAAACAGCTTTTTTCCAATTGGCGTGACAATAACTTTAACAATTTTCACTCGATTTACTTCAAATTTCAAAGTTATATTTACGGAATTTCTGATTAATCGAAAACTTTACATTTTATGAGCAGTTACAACGAAATTTTTCACTAAAGATTCATTTCTCAAGTTCAAATACCTATAACTTTTGAATAAAATAATATTTTAAAAATTCCGTACGTACTTCTCTAGGCATTCTGATGTAGATTGACGAGAATTTTTGTTTCTTGTTCTAAGTCAAAAATTGTGGATGCTAAATGTCACGTCGCGGAGCGCCTAAAAAAAGACAACAAAAGAAAATATTAGTAGTCGGCCATTTTGTACATTGAAAAAAAAACATATTTTCTAACAGCTTGATATTCATACTAAATAGATGTGTAATTAATTTTATGAGTGAATCACTTTCGCATGCGAAAAAAATTTGTTAAATCCGCACATGATTTTATACCCGTTACTGTGGCCTAAGGCCTTAAAATACGTAATATCGGCTACGGCTTGACCGAAATCTTTTCGTTATCGTATTTCGATCAGAAAAAAGTCGAGTTTTTTTGTGTTTTTCGAGAAAAAATGACAATATTGTTAATAATTAATTTTAAAAAAATGTTAAGAAGAAAATCGTCGGTCAAGACTAAACTACTATTACACTGAATAAGTATAACAAATTTCAAGTCAATCCGTTCATTAGATGTCGGGAAAATATTGGATACCGTTTCAAGAAGCATACTTTTGAGAAAAAACGCTTTTATAGTTTAAGGCGGGAATACATTTAGACAGGAAAAAATAAGCAATATAGAGGGATTTTTTAAAATAAGAAATAACTATCCTACAATTATCAAACTTTAGGTATACTTTAAGTGTATATTTAAGTATACAAGACAATTTTTTTTTAATTAATTCATCATCAAAATGACGGTGCAGAGGCAGAGTTACAGCAAGGTCGCCGCGGGAGTTGCAAATCGGCGTGCAGTCTAGCTTCTCGTAGACTTTGATATGCAAAAAAATTCAAACATTTTTTCGGTTAGAACATGTATAGTTTCTATGCGACGGTAATTCAAATGAAGAAAATGCAAATTTACGAAAATGGCGCGCATTTACAAAAAAAATCAACATTTCACGCAACATTTCTGTAAAATGGGGGTTAGAAAAGTCGTTTTTTTTTACAAATTTTCAAAAACAATTCTCGTCAAGTAGAATGTACCAATATTATCAATATTTCTACCAAGTTTTAATTCAATCGGCTTAATCGTGTTTGAGTAATCCTGCACGGCAATTCCGATAATGCAGTTTTGAGAAAAATTCGTTTGATGCTCACGTCCGCTCCGAATCCGAGCGGTGAGGCACAGCGTTGACGGGCTGTATCGTACGAAGTTTTTCGAATTTGGTTTTCAAACTTTGGGAAAATATTCTACATACATAGTTCTATCGTTTGAATAAAAAAAAAAGAATTCTATTTTTTGATCGTTGCAAATGTATATCCCGCTTAAGCGATCATCACAGTGTAACGAGTCGAAAAATAGCTGATTTTCGCGATTTTTTTCGATGGTTACAATACGCTAATCAGTCTGATTTTTTAATGTCAAATCAAAGCATTTATGAAGAACAGAAAATATTTTTTTTCTACGTTTATTTTTATTGTTTTTACTTTTTTTAACGGTTGAACACGTTTTCTAAAAAGGAGTCCTGACGGTGTACACGGTTGTGGCCGTAAATATAACCTGAAACAAAATTTGTAAAAACATTATTAATCAGTATGAAAGCCGCTATCCTGCTATGGAGGTTTTAAAAAAATCAAAATTGACAACATGGCGGCGATTTGAAAAGAAGTATCGAAATTAGCCTATTTCTTCGACGGTTTTTCGTTGAAAAAAATTTGAAGATTAAAAAAAACTTGCATAGCAAGATGAAGTATGACGTGCAGAATGTTGCGTCACAATTTGAGACGTATATCTTTGAAACTCTTCCTTTGAGAGTGTACACCGTTTTGGAAACCATTTCGTGAACAACGCGTCTGTCTGCGCCAAGTCTTACGCAGCTGCTCGAATCCCCTTTTCTGAGAAAGGCTGTAGCAACCGGAATCATTTGAATTTCGCCCCTAAAATTGAGTGATGATCTCTTAACTAGCAGTACTATCGTAATCAAAAGTCTACCTTCAATCGGCGATTCCTGCACCATATGTTGGACCTTCCTCTTCAATTTGAGTCGCCTCGAGCGACGTACTAGCATTCGTCATTTAGACAGTAGCCTAACCCCTTAACCCTCGCATGCCCCTCTGGGGTCTGAGAAACCCGAACAAAACTCGTAAAGTCAATTTTCTCAAGAAAACATATTTTTTAACGAGTATATCTCAGAAGTTCTTAACTTTGACGATTCGACCAATGCATAGACAGATTTCTCGACTAATTGGCTATCGATAAAAAAAGCCATCGAAATACGACTATTTTACTCGGAGTTGTGATTGAAAATCTGAATGGGGTCCCACAAACCCGAGTGTGGCAAGTATGTACCGAAAAAATGAGTGTGGCAACCAAGGGTTAATCGAATTCTCGCTACCACGATGATATAAAATTTTTTTATCGGCATACACTGCGACCTCTATTATCGGGACCTCCACAATTGCAACAGCCCCCCACTACGTGCCGAATATCGATCGGTGTAGTAGCGCGTGGTGGGAGAAACGCCAGGCCCTAGCGTGAGGCTCGAAGCATGCAAGACAATTCGCGATTTATACGTTCTAAAGGTGGCGCAGCGATATTTCAATATGACCGGTCAAAGTATAGCCTCAAACGTAAACAATTACTTATAGTTATATAAACAATTACTTATAAATAAGACACTACTGCAGAGGAAAATTTATTTTCCGCTCTGTCAGCTCTGGGTTAAGATTTTTTGAGGTTATGAGACTCGATCGCTCGTTTCTAGGAGTGATTCTATTTTTGTAGAGCATACTTTTTACAAGGGACGTCTGAAATTATATTTACATATTGTATATAACAGATATATGCTTTAATTTCGCTCGATTTATTATTCATAAAGATACAAACTTGGTAAGAAAAAATCTTGTGGAGTGACTGCAAACTCGCCCTGATGGCCTAAGAGTTATTTCCCGAACCATCAACGACTTAAAAAAAAATACTTGATTTTTAGGTGGCTTATGGAACAATTCACTTTTATTATCCGTCTTTCACCCTGGAACACAGAAGAATTTCGAGTGCTATTTCGTTTTCTGAATTTGGTCCACTGTTGCCAATGTATTTTGAGAAAGTTTACTATACTAGTAGAGCTTCTGCCTTAGGCCGCGAGAGGTAGGTGCCAAGACTTTTGGACATAGCGAATAAGGCCCATTATCCACCAAAGCGGAGATGAGCGGAGCTAGAAAAAATCAACCAATCAACCGCTGAACTCATGTTCATCGAACCTAAGCGGAGCGATTCTATTGGTTGTTCTTTCCTAGCTCCGCTCATCTCAGCTTTGGTGGCTGATGGCCATAAGAGAGGGCTTCGAGGGGTGCTGCCATCAGCTAGTTCAGCTGCGCAGAGTCGGCTTGAGTGAATGGTGCGAAACCTCGATTCTTGCAAGTGTGCTGCTGAGCCGATAATAGAGGTCGCAGTTCCTCTTCGTACATTAGGCCCGCCATTGAAGAACGTATCGAATTAGTATCGACGTATGGACAGTTGGCGAGCAAGGTGTTTATTTTTTTTGCTGCAACGGTTTATATTGTACGTGGGAATGAATTAGCGGATCTATGACTAATGAGTTTGGAATCGGAACGGAAAAATCCATCGGCCACTCAATCAATGCTTTCGGACCTGCTGTCAATATGCGCCTGCGACGATTTTTTCCGTCAAGCAGCTCGGTACTTGGATGGGTGATTGCTCAGCTGCGCACCGGCTTGCGAGCGGGCTGCTGTATAATTGCGTTTTTGATGGTAACACAATTGAAACACAGTCCAATATAGCCACCTCTATCGGCACAGATTTTCAACAGTCTATGCCCTTGTGCGAATGCGATCCAATAGTGCACTAAGAAAGACTGACTACGGGCAGTACTCTGCGAATCTATCGGGAACTATAAATAGTGAAGTGACAAGCCCACCTGAAAAAATGGAAGGTATAGGTAACAGACCACAAGAACAAGAGGAAGAATAGTATTTTGGTAAAAAATGGTCTGTACGTTCGCGCATTTATGACTCGAGAACTGCTGGATTGATTTGGATGAATCTGTTATAAAAACACAGCTTCCCAGGTAGGGAATCAAAAGGCTGACGATGGAAACAAACTTGTGCGAGCCTTGTTTCACCGAGCCTGAATGAGACAGACCTGGGCCAGGTTTCATTGCATCGTTTGGAGCAGCCTGGAACCAAGACTGGCTGCATAGCCTAAACTCAGGGTTATTTCAAGCTTTATTCAGCCAGTGAATTTTAAGGCTAAAAAATCAAGGCTGGATGCAGGCTTGTTTCAGGTTGTGATAAAATAAAATAATTTTTAAATAATATTTTTTCTGTACTTTTATGAAAAAAAAATTAGCAATAAATTTGTCGGCTGCGAAGGCACGAGAAACGAAAGCGAAGGAGGCAGCTCAGAACATTTAAACATATTCTCTTATCGATATTTATGAGGTACACAAAAAAGTTTTTTTCTCGTCACATACACATTTCGTATATACTCACTCTCTGAGGTTTGCGTACACTCTGTGTATTACGTGTCCCATAAACAATAAATAAAATAAAGTATTGTGTTTAAAATATTTTATATATATTTTATAACAAATAATATAATGAATAATAAATATATATAATAAATAAAATGAATTCTTTACGAATTTATTAAATTTACCCCAATGTAGAATATAGAAAACTAAAAACAGGCCTCATATAGCCTCGAGAAGAGTTTGGGATAAGCTTGGTCATAAATGCTCGTGAATGGTGCATTAAGGCTCGTTTTGAACCTTGTTGTTTCGTCGTTTCAGGCTCAATACAGGCTTTTCTACCAGCCTTTGGTCAAGCCTGTGTGCAACCACCTGAAACCGCGTTATCATTCAGGGGTTCAGCTAGGCCTGAAATGAGGCTGGTGCTCAGCCTGAATTAAAAAATGTGAGCCTTGTTTCAGAGCTTAGCGAGCCCTTTTTTCATCGTCAATTCCTACCTGGGTTAAAGTGTGCCACCTGGCCCAAAAAATAGGTCGAATTTCAATATTTTTTTCTGATGAGCGTATTGGGATGACGAGATTACGATTTTACGAATAATTGATACACAGTCTTGCCGAGTTTGGTTTTTTTTGTATTGACAAATATTGATAAACAATGAAGTTATTATTATTCGAAGCGCTGCCGTTGCTGCTTAGCCAAACGTAGGTGGTGTTGGCGTTGGTGGTGCTCGTAATTCAAAATAAAAAATAAAAGGAATGTACTTCTAGCGTAATAATGAAACTTTCGTATGACCAAATACTTCTCATTTTAGTTTTCAAATCACGAAAATGGTAAGTTGTAGTCAACATCGTTTTCCGGCAAAAAATACAACTTTAACCATTTGATGTTGACAAATGGATGAACATATTAAAAAATCATCCGATCATACGATAGTAGAAGTTATAAACTATACTCTGTCCGAATTTGATGTGAATCCGACGAATAGATTTTGAGACACGACTTGAACCGTTTTATAAAGGGTAGTTTCGGGAAAAATGAAAAAGAAAAAAGGGCAGTAAGGATAGTAGTTCGGTTCGCCGTAGCAGTCAGCTATTTCACTTTTCACAAAGATCGTCATAACTCGGTCAGTTAGCTATTTGACTTTTCACAAAGATCGTTGTAACTTCGGAGCTTTTATAAAATCTGTGTTGTAAGTTTAGTTCGAAAAGTCGATGCCATTCCTTGGGTGCAAAAGGGGGATGACAATACAATGAGTTTCCGGCAGGCTGCCAAATTCTTGCGAATGAAATTTCAAGTAAAAATAAATTATTTTTGGGCCATTTCCAACTCATAATATTGCTGAAAAAATTTCTAAGCCCGGAAATAATATCAATAGTGATCATTTTTGCAATAAAACATAAATATGGTGCATTTTTATTCAAGAAACAATAGCCGATAGGCTTGGCAATAGCGGCCGTTTCTGCAATGGCACGACTGACTATCGGTAAAGCGTAGTTGGCTCTAGATTATTCACACGGTGAAAAACGTTCAACGTTCAACGTTTCAAAAACAGTTTTTTATTCGATAAAGTCGAATGAAATATTGAAAATGTCGAGCGGACCAATAAATGCAACTTATTATAAAGTTCAAAGCCTGTAATACTATGTTGTACGTTTTAAGCGGTCTTCTCACTTTAGACGCTAAAAAAGGCTATTTTCATGAATTTTTTTGATAGGTTTATATTATAGATATTGATATAAAAGTTGTTACACTTAATAAATACACTTTCAAAATACATAAAAAAAAGTTTTTAATGTATTTATGGAACCCAAACAAACTTTGAACGCGTTTTTATCGAAACAACGTTTTTCGACGGCTTGTTGATAAAATCTTCGAAACTACTCAACCGATCCTTATACAATTTAAACCACATATTCTTTATAACTGTAGCTACAGCACATATCAAGGATTTTTTGAATTTTGATATTTACTAATTTTTTTTTGCCAAAAACGGTGAAAAACTTTTTTTTTTGTTTTTTCGAAAAATATCCGCCATTTTGACATTTTTGCATATATCAAAAATCGTATGATATGCGCTATAGCCATTAACATACTGTATCTAAAACCATTTGATTTTTTCGTTTCGGATGATCCAACTCCGAGATTTCAACAACAAAGCAGACCTACCATTTTTTTAGGACATTTTTTTAACTATCACTTTCGTCTATAAATAGTGAGTTAAATGAATAAAAAAAAATTCTTACGTATTTCGAAAGTGTATTTATTAAGTGTAACAACTTTTATATCAATATCGATAATATAAACCTTTTAAAAAAATTCATTAAAATAGACTTGTTTTAGCGTCTAAAGTGCGAAAACCCCTTAAACACCCGCCGGTTTTCAAATATCCGCCAGTTAGTGTTTGGCTGTGAGTGGCTCACTCTATAGAGCCAGTTAACGCGGCGGTCCCACGTTTAACCTACAAGTTTCGTTAAGGCATTAGGCCACAGTAACGGGTATAAAATCATGTGCGAATTTAACCATTTTTTTTCTTATGAAAAGTGATTCACTCATAAAATTAATTACACATCTATTTAGTATGTATATCAAGCTGTTAGAATTATATATATATATATATATATATATATATATATATATATATATATATATATATATATATATATATAATGGGCGACTACTAATATTTCCTTTTGTTATCTTTTTAGCATCTACAATTTTTTACCTAGAACAAAAAACAACAATTCTCGTCAATCTACATTAGAAAACCTAGAGCAGTTCGTACGGAATTTAAAAAATATTATTTTATTCAAAAGTTGTAGGTGTTTGAACTTAAGAAATGAATTTTTCGTGAAAAATTTCGTTATAACTGCTCATAAAATGAAAAGTTTTTGATTAATCAGAAATTCCGTACGTACTGCTCTGCGGAATGCAATGAGGAACATAACTTTTAAATTTGAACTAAATCGAGTGAAAATTGTTGAAGTTATTTGTCACGGCAATTTGAAAAAAGCTGTTTCAAGAAGTTTCGAGTAGTCGGCCATTTTTTACATCGAAAAAAAATTCTATCAGCTTGATATTCATACGAGATAGATGTGTAATTAATTTTATGAGTGAATCACTTTTTCATACGAAAAAAATGGTTGAATTCGCACATGATTTTATACCCGTTACTGTGGTCTAAAGCCTTAATGTCCGAAAACAAACACTTCGAGCTCAAAATTCACATCTTTTTTCGAGTATTATTAGTGAACTACATAGAGAAACTACTTAATCATTTGACACGATATTCTTAACCATATAGTCATGGTTTGCTCAGTTTTAAAATCCAAATCTCGGTACAATTTTTTCCCCTACAGCGCTACAACTAGTGTTTACGCGGTGCCATGTGTATTACTAAATGGATCAAGGTTCAACTTGAACATGAAAAGTGTCCGAAACTATGTTGTGAAACTGAATGATATTTGGATAGTTAATGCATGCTAAATTATTCTCTCGGCGATATAAATTTCAATCGTCTACAAGCATTTCGATCTTAGTCTCGAAACTTGACATTGAAGTTTGCAACGTTGGAATGCAACGAGAATCATTTTTTTTCTCAACTTTCCAATTTTCTTCCGGTAGATTTAAGGTAGTTCCTCTGCGAAAATCTCAACCAAAAGCTTACATACCATGTTCATGTTTAAAAGATTGATATTGGTTTAATTAGTAATGAATACAATTAAAAACTACGCAATATTGACTCGGCACTAGTAGATAATACGATGGATATCATTTATTGCCGTAAAATATATTTTGTATTGTGTTTTTGATCGACCATTGCCAGTAAACTTTTTGCCGGGACTGTCCAGGCTTTGCCCCAATTGTTTTTTTTTCCAGGCTTTGCCAGGCTTTGCACCAAAATTGTGAAGGCTTCTCATGGTTATATCTTGGAAACTAGATGGTGAATCATTCTCATTTTTTTTCACATTATTCGTGATATCTTACTGTAGCTTATCCTCGATTTTTATTAATTTCTTAATTTTAGTTTTGACGGTAGAATTAATGATGCTCTGTTTGCCCATCATAACGCATTTGTTACGTGTAAACCAAGCCAACTTTAAGTGTAAATATCTCAGGTTTGGGGTGGTCAAACTTATTCAAATTGCACGGATGTTTGGATAATGTATTGAATAACGTATATGTCAAATTTCAACCATTTCTTAATTCAACTCTTCTGTGGAGGTACTACCTTAAGTTACGAAAATCACGTAAACTTTTTTTTTGGTTTTTTATTTAGCGATCTACAAGAAATTCGCAAAGTATGATTTTGGATATTGATGAAAAAAAGGAATCGAAAAGAATTTTCGTTGCATTCCAACGATGCAAGCTCAACCCCATCTCGAAACTCCGTAAGACCCCAGGCTCTAAAACTATGCAATAAAAATCGTATTTTTGAAATTCCAAGCATATGCAGACCGCTTAAACAAACAGTAAACAATAATACAAACAAATGAATAAATGAACACAAGGCGGGAGGAGGAGGGGAGAGAGAGAGAGAGAGAGAGATTTTGGTAGGTAAAAATCCCACCTACTGAGGTAGTGCAGATCTTTTTAGTGCCGTACGTAAGATTTATCACAAAAACTCCAAATCTCAAGAAGATATGTTAAATAGTCTGAAAAAATGTGCCACCAATAGGATTTCGATGCGGGCGAAACCGAGAGCTAGCATAGATATATAGACATATGAAAATATATTGGGGAAATAAATCCTGAAACGATTTTCACGACTCCATTCAACCCTAAGAGCAGTATCAATTTTTTGAGACTCCCCAGAATAGTCTAATAGAATGTCCCAGATTATTACCTAATGCCTCGAGGAAAATGCAAACCCACCTCGCTTCTCAGACGTCAATTACATTAATCGCGGCAATAAATCATCCGCGGAGGAAACTTTGCAAATACGAAACTCTGTTGGCGCACATTTCCCCAAACATTATACACAGCAAATATAGTAATACTTCAATAGATGACATTGATGCACGATGATAAATTTACTTCGAGACACGCGAGCGACGCGTGCCAATTTAGATACTACCATTTAACACGTACATACTATAATACGTACATCTATACAACACCAACATCTTCCACCTATACTTTTTGACATGTTCATTAACGGTATGCTATCGCGTGTTTCTCGCCTAGCGAGACTTAAAGAGCGTTTTTTCTGCCTCTATCGTGTCGTCGCCTTAAGTCCTATAAGGAAAAACAACGTCGTAAAAAAAAAGTTTTATCTTCACAATAAGCCGGAAAAATCGCAGCAAAAGTTTAGAGTTACGTTACGAGAAGATCTACGCGCCGACAAAGAATGAAGAATGTGGCGGAATATTCTTTGTCACGGTGTTCAATTTCTTAAAAACCTTTTTTTTTCTCGAAAATCTAACGCCTCTGACATTCAGATTCACAGCTAAAGTTTGGTCGTAAGTTAATTACCATTTCTGTCTATAAATAGTGACTTAAGGGGTTACCCTCACTTGCGATTTTGAAAAAATCGATTTTTTTGAAGTATAAGTATCTGAGAATATGTCCTGAAAATTTCAAGTCGATCCGAACAAAATTGACTAAGATATGAGCGTTGAAAGAGAAGAATCCGCGTTGAAAGAGCGTTGAAGGAGAAACTTCAAACGCGTTTTTCTCAAAATGGCATTTCTGAAGTCGGTGACCAAGATTACTCGAACACTAATGAACCGATCTTCTTGAAATTTTGCAGGCTTATTTAATACATAAAAATCTAGTCTTTAATCGTTCGATTTTTTTTTCGAAAAAAATGGCCGTTTTATAGCCAAAAAACGGCCGTCTTTTTTCGTTAAAATCGAACCATTAACTTTGACTGTCCGCCATTTTGTGAAAAATGAATATTTTTTAAAATCCTTCGATTAAAGACTAGTTTATACTTATATTTGACTAAATCCATCCGCATTTTTTTCTTCAGATGATCCACTTCGCCGCAATATTGGTCACCGCAAACCGTGTATATAAAAACATTATTTCATTGACGGCCATTTGCCACTAAACAATGTAATATTTTTCAATAAAAAAATTACTGAAAGTTCTTCAAGATGTGTTCTTTAAGATGGTATATTGATCGATAAAAAAAGTTTTGTAGTTTTCTTTAAAAAAAATCATGAAAAAGGCCTTTTTTTGCGCTACAAGTGGGGGTAACGCCTTAAAAAAATAATGTTTAAAAAATGTATTTCGAAAGTGTATTTATTAAGTGTAACAACTTTTATATCAATATCTATAAACATAAACCTATTGAAAAATCATGAAAATAGCCTTTTTTAGCGTCTAAAGTGAGAAGACCCCTCAAATTAATCAACGTCTAGGGTAGATCCTTCCGTTTAGTAGTCAAATTTTATTGCAACTGAAGTACGCGTATTTTCATTGGTATTTTTCTAAATGAGATTGAAGTTTGCATCGTTGCGATGCAAATATACTTTTCTGAATTCCACAAGTTTCTCTTGGCAGGTTTTTACTACAAAAAGCCTCAACTATTTTTTAAGATGCTCATTTAGAGACCTACGACCTAAATTCGCAAAAGAACATTTTGTATAATAATAAGAATAAGTGAATGAAAATATGAAGAAAAAAAACTTTCGTTGCATTCCAACGATGCAAACTTCAAAACCTTTTTTCTAATCATTTTGCTGACGAATCGGATTTTCCCTCATTATCCAAAGTCTCTAGAGTCACTCGAACTTTGACAAGGGTTTAAGGTCGTTCGCGGCACGATACACGATTATGCGGAACAGCCTTATTTTTGTTCCAATCGCTGATGACCACCAACGTATATATCTCGCCTAAAAGCATATTTATCAAGTGATGGGCGTCAAGGCGATAAGAATAGGTATGAACGCACCTACAAGATATATCGGCGATGACGTCGTACGTATATAGATATATTTACATTGACATTTCGTCTTAAGACAGCTGCTTTGAATAAACAAATCAATAATTAAGTGAATAAATATGCTTAATTATGCGTTTCCTATCCTGACAAAAAAGATATATTCAAATATACTAGATTCGGTTATTTGTTTTTTTTGATTGAATTAACTAAAATTTTGGTAGTCAAACTCGTCTTTCTTTGACTTTACTATCGCAGGGATTTATTTCAAATATATTTATTACCAATCAAGATCCATTTCGAATAATTGAGTAATCAAAATTGTTGGTATTTGATATCATTTACTCGAAAAATCATTCAGTCGTACAGACTAAATGCGCCTATTTAGGTTTTTTATTTCAATTGACTAGTATTTTCGTAGACACTAAGATTTATCTATTGTTATGCGTTACTGTTGTGTCTTTATTTTTAAAGTAATCTCCATTCAACGTAACGTAGTATTGACATTTTTTTATTTGGAAATCTTTATTTATTCGGTTTCATGTGAAATTCCGAGGTCTTTGGGAAGAAAACATACTGCGATTCATGAAGTGCGAAATAAAATGTCGACGTACTGAAACTCTCTAAGTTTTGCTTTCGCGGAAGACCGTATTTTTAGTTCAGACATTTTTACATTTAGACATAGTTTAGTAGTTTAGTCGTTTAGACATTTTTACATTTTCTCTGAAAAGTCGCGGCTATGAAAATTCTTCTGCTCGTCAAATTGTTCTAACTTTATAATTAAGATTTTCCGTGAACATTCGGTTACCCCCTGTTTTTATTGTCGTTACAGAATCTTTGAACGCGTTGAATAGTTTATATCAGGCATGTAGAGTTATTTAATGGACAAATTATTAGATAGAAAGGCAGGCAGCGTGTCATCCCCATAAAGTGCCGTATGAAGAAGACGATTCTTAGAGTCGTAATTTTTCATTAAATGTTCGGTAACTTGGCTTGTAATTTTACCAGTATACGGGGATGTATTTTTACTTGATTACAGACGAAAATTAGTTAATTGTTCAATATTCGGAATCGTGAAAGGAATACATGAAGTCCTTTCGTCGACTCACCTATATGCATGGTGTTGAAGTTTGCATCGTTGGGACCCAACGAAAGTCCACTTCTACATTTTATTTTTCATATTTTTATTATTATAGAGAAACTTTTTTGATAGATTTATAGTGTAGATCGCTAAATAATTATCTTAAAAAATCATTGAAGGATTTTTGTAGGCAGAATCTGCCTAAAGACATTAACGAAATTAAAAAATATTGATTTCCGTTGCATCCCAACAATGCAAACTTCAACCTCATCTATATGCGCGCTCGGAGTACAGAAAGATTGCGGGCAAGGGGTGAAAACCTGTGTAGTTTACTTCATGGCCGACGAGTGTCGCAGGACCTAGGAGCTTCTCCCGCAAGCCATACGTACTCTGAGTGAGTATATGACCGAATCCACCAGGCTATCGACATACTCTGAATGTTGCAGACTGTTCTTCGGGGTTGACCAAGTGCCTTCTAAAAGACTTTAGAATGAGCAACTGAACTTGGGAACATTTCGCTCTACCCATGCAAGAGGAATATCCTCTCACATGCCAAAATGGCGATAATAGAATATACATTCTTATATTTTTCTACTTTCCAGGATTGTTAACGACAAGAATAAATAGATATATTCCTAGCTGTACCTGGCGTGCTTTGCAATGCCACTCAAAGAAAGCAAGTGTCCGTGATTTAATTATATTTATTGAAGTGCTTTAGGATACAAAATATTGTTTTTTCCGTTTGGTGCATACATGAATAAGTCAGAAGGTTTTCTGACGCATGAGCAGGCCGCATACAGCTGTCCATGTGAGAAGCATGGATTTTCCAAATTTAGTCCACACACTTTTAGCGATTGTCCGTGTGGTTTGTTGATGGTAATTGCAAATGCGAGTCGCACCGGGTACTGCAAACGTTTGAATTCAAATGACATATCTGTCGGCATCATTGGGATGCGTAGCAACAGTACATCTTTAAATTTTCCATTCAAAATTGTCGTTGCGATGACATTGCTCATCATCTTTTTCACTGAAATCCTGGTACCGTTGCAAAGTCATGGTGGATTGATGTTTCGGACAAGAATGATAAGCACGCCAATGTTCAATGTTAAAACGTGTGGCGGCATGCCTGGAAAATCAAATGAATTCAAGAATTCAGTTGGATAATTGATAACTTCGTCTTGATTCGCTACAGTATCGATGGACTTATACGTTGTTGCTTCGCCTGGTATTTCGTTTTGAATGCTAAAATTGATGGCATTGACATCGTGGTTTTTGGCTGCTAATATAGCACGTGCACTGAGCCCCTGATGATTTTTGTAATTCTGTGCGATAATTGGGTAAACTTTGTGAATCAATTCATCTGTGGTTGCTGTGGCTGCTGTGATTTTACAGAACTTTGTTGGCAATGTAATACATTGCGTGGATTCTTCTATTGTCATTTTCCCATTCCCAATATCCAACAATTGTTTTGTGAAACGTTCAGCGGATGCATCACGGTGTAGTTGTACACGCGTATTGGTATTCAAAGTCAATTTCTGTACGTGTCGCGATACAACTGATGATTTGAGACATGCACTAAGGGGAGATATACACCTAGGAGCCGGAAAAAGGTCATGTTTGTGATTTTTTTCAAGAAAAACTATTTGAAATTTCGGGTTGGGGTTTTAATTATCTGAAAGTATATACATTCAAAAATATGTTTAATTTTCTTTATTTAAAAATATCAAAAATATACAAGGATATTGTATGATCCTTGGAGCGTCGTAAAAAAATCTGCGTATACCGTACCCACTGGCGTTTCTTCAAAAATCATCTGAAAAAAAAAACCAAAAAGATTATTAAATTAGATACTATAATCTAGTGCTTGTCATAGCCGATTTTGAAAATATCGATTTATGACCAAATGGCGGCGCCCGAGTCGAAATTTTCGAGTCGCGTTCAACCCACAAAATGAAGGCGAGCAGAAATCGGCGTGAGCGGATTATTGGGTATCTAAAGGAGGGTACAATGTTTGAAAGTACCATGCGTTAGAGCCTCCGATGAACCTCCGGCATGGCAGAAAGTAGACTTTTTGACTCAAAGGAGGTCAGTGAGGCTCACAATTGAACCTACGGAACCTCAGGTCGGCCTACTTCGAGCGCTCCCGCAGAACCTACTGACCCCCCTTTCGGCCTACTGTACACTGCTAAACAAAAAAATTAATTTATATAGAATCTATTTAAATAAAATAGGTTTTTTCCTTGTCTCACAGCCTACTACGATCGTATTTCTTTCGAAGATATTTATATATATTAATAAAGATGAGATTCAAATTAATCTTCATTTGCTTACAATGTACACTGTAAAGCTAAGTGTACTATATGCATAAAATATTTCATAAATCGAAAAAAAAATGAACTCCTTAATTGAGAGCTTTACCACAAGGATTTTTATCGTAATTCGTCATTCCCTGGCCTATAGACATGATTTTTTTCGAAGAAAATATTTGCCCTATATGCGACTTGAACCTAGCCTACCTACTCCTAGCTACGCTCCGCTGCCCCTATGCTATCGAGTGCTTATAATATTTTAGTCGCTGATATGGCATAAGAGGCCAAATGAATACCTCTAACTATTTGTTGTATCACATAAGCTATATCAATTAGTTAATATGAAATGTGATAATTAGAGTTTCATCGAATAACATGCTACAGATTTTTCAAACACACACACACACACACACACACACACACACACACACACACACACACACACACACACACATAGACATATATATATATATAAATACATATAAAATTCCTCTCTCTCCACCTTCTCTACCCCCGCCCCTTTGATATGAGTGTTGCAATAAAGATGGACCGTTAGTTCAATCAAATAAGAGAATGGTTAACTCTACGAAAATTCTATTTAAGGTAAATTTTAAACCAATAACTAGATCCATTCAGTGCACTTAACTAAATTGTTTTTTTGAACAGATGAAAATGTTGAACTGATGAAACCGAATCACAGATTTATTAGGATCAAATAAAATATGTAGTTATTGGACGATATTAAATAGATTGATTTTCTGTAAATAAACATTTTTGAAATCAATAATTTTAATAATGGAATGCAATAGGAAAAATTTGGTTCTATGAAAAATCTAGTTAATTCAAATAAAAAAGAATCAAATAGACGCGGTTAGTTAATATTATATTTAGCGGCAAAAAATAAAAATATGCTTCATACATACACGTGGAAATATTTTTTAAATTTTCGACGTGCTAAAAATGAAAACAAAGAAAAATCAAACATTTCATATAAAATCGACGGTAATCGGCCGTCACCATTTATCAACTCATTATTGAATCAACAAAAAAAAAACAAAACGAACAAAAACAAAAAGAAAAAATAAAGAAAAAAATCGAATGAGGTTGAATTCTAAACCGACAATTTCAATCCTTTGGAACATGAAATAGACTATAATTAACACCCTAACGTTCCATATAGATATCAACATTATATTTAATTTAGATCTACACTGCCAGCCAAAAGTTTTCGGACACTCCACATGATCGCAAAACTTTTGAGCGCTGGATAATTGCCAAATAATGTTAGAGTAATTTAATTCATTTCATTTATTATTTTACGAAGATACTATAAAGATCTATATAATTAAGTAATTATACAGAGCTTTATAGTATCTTCGTAAAATAATTATTATTCTACCATAAGTTTGCAATGATCCAAAGTGATATTAAGTTTTGCAGTTATCTGAAGTGTCCGAATACTTTTGACTGGTAGTGTATATTTGAATATATTAATGTAACTACATATTTCGAATATAATATATATATATATATATATATAGTATTATATAATATATACCGTCGCTTAAAAGTTTGGATACACCAGTCGATATTTCTTGCTGCACTAAAAGTTACACAGCTTCGTAAAAAAAAAGATAACCAAATTTACCGAACGGCGTTTTGACGGGAATAAATTCAGCTTTATATTGCTTTTCTGAAATATTTTTTTATAATTTTCTTTTCGACCCGGTATGTACTTTTATATGTGACTGATTTTCGGCTTTTTTTCGACCATCGAGAATTGGGCGCATGACTTATGAAAAAAAAGTTTGTTACGTTTATCCATGATAAACTTGAACGGGGTAGCAGGAACTCCATTTGCGTTTTTTATAAAGTTTTGTACGATTTTTTTCGCAATGTTATTTCATTTTTTGCTAAAAAAGACTAATTCTAGATAATGCAATGTAACTCAAGAACTAGAGGGCTTAAGAAGAAATGTCAAGGACGAAAAACGTCGCGTAAGCTTATACTGGATAGACTGGCATTTTTTAAGAATTTTCCTGTGTGATTTTTTCTCACAGGAAAACGCCCTAATCCGATAGAATTGGAGTAAGACTGTATATACAAGCATTCTTTTACGAATTGCCTATAAAATAATAATAAATCGATATTGAGCAAATTTGATTGTTTTCGCATATTAATATTGCACTAATAATTTGATAAGGGGACGATGTATTTTTATTAATTTCGTCTTATTTTCGTCATCGAACGGGTTACTGATCAGGCCACAATGGAGTGATGATGGGCGAGATATCGAATTTGGGCCGAAAGCAGGTTAGGTGGGGTCGAGGCAAGAGTTTGAGATTGAAAGTAGGTTAAGGAGGCCTGTGCTCTGCCCGTTTCACTAAAACTGGGGGTCGAGAGAAGGTTTGGGAGGTCTAGCCGAGGCTACCCTGGACCAAGAGGAGGTCTCTTCATGGCACTGAACTCGACAAATGAGGTTTTGTCGGTTCAACGGAGGCTGGCGGCTTATGTATTACAAAAGAAATGGGTCCTGCGAGGGTTCAGAGGAGGCTAAAAATTTCGACTCGGGCGGTTTGAACATAAATAGTGATTTTTGGGCAAAAAATTAGTTATTATTTTGCCTATAAAACAGAAACTGAGTAACGGAAAAAAAATTCTATGACAAGTACTAGATAATGGTGTATAGAGTAACCACAAAAAAACTTAAGGCAATCGGTTTATTGGTTTTCGAGAAAATTTGGATACCGATTTGAAAAACGTGGTTTTGAGAAAAAACGCGTTTGAAAATTTGGGAATGGATAAATCATGAAATTTGTCAACTCACATGGAATCATCGATATCAGGCCCATAGTGTAGGTCTTCTACGATCGACGGCATGTTCATAGCTTCTAAATCCTCGACCTCTACCATCTAGGTGTATATCTCTCCTTAAGTTCATCAGCGGGTGTTGAATATGGTATAACCGGTATAATTAGTCGAAAATCACCAGGCAATGAAAAAATTGCGCCACCGAAAAGCTGTCCATTTCCCGTGAAATCTTTCAGTGTACGATGAAGGGCTTCCAATACTGTTTTGTGCGCTATAGTACATTCGTCCCATATAACGAGTTGACATGATTGGAGTACGTTACCCTTTCCACAATATTTGTTCGTATTGCATGTTGGTGTCTCAGTGATTTGCATATTTTACGGCGATTTCAGTGCTGAATGCGCTGTTCGGTCACCATCCAAAAGAGTTGCCGCAATTCCAGATGACGCGATTGTTAGTGTAATATGTTTTCGTGATCATATGGTTGCCGAAATAAGTGAAATGAGAAGAGTTTTGCCTGTGCCTCCGGGCGCATCTAGGAAATACAATCCGTGGCTTTGGCTTGTATTAATTTGTTTTCTACCAGAAACATGCGATTAGTAGAGCCCGATTCGGTGTTATTTGTTTGGTCGTCAAAGCGTGGATATTGAATTCTGCGATACACGATCACGCTACGATCAATGTAGAAAAAGGTGTACTATGTGTAATACTTTGTAATATTTAATCCCCTTAAGGGATTTTTTTAAGGCTGATATAAGTCATGCTGAATTTATAGCGAATAGACTGAGTAGCAGTTGTAATGGTTAAAAAAAACGACGTACCTCCCATTCAACATTACACTCCCGATTTTTACCCCCTTAAGGATTGGTTGTACTAATTCAGAAACCTTCGTGGGCATGTGCACAATAACTCACCAAAGTTTCACCGCAATCGGATGAACGATGCGCAAACGCATATAAGACGAACACACAAACATTCATTTTTATATATAAAGAAGAAGAAATAGATATACGAAGAAGTATGACAAATTGACTGGTTGCGAATGGCAATACTATCGATTCAAATACTTTCGAAGTCATAGCATATTTTAATTGAAGACAAATTAACTGCATGCGGCTTAAGATATTTCCTTAACTCTTTAACTGCCATTGTAGCAAATTTGCTACGTTCACTTTGACCCCGTCGGTAAAAGCGTAAGGACGCTATAGCGGATAAGCAACTTCACAGTTCCATCAATTTATGCTAGATGCAGCTACAAATGCCGGGATAGCTGGAAATTCAAACGTAAACATGTGAATTATGTTAATATGGCAACAATGTTGTCGTGAAAATTTACGACGCTTGCCCCAGCATCTGATCTGCTGCCCGTTTTTTAGTCAAAAAAATTAAGTCAATGGACATTCGTGAAATATTTTTTGATAGAATTGTGTAAAGGAAGCTTGACTGGACGAACTAAGCTTTGAAGATTTTCGATTGAATTGTTTATAATAGAAGTTCGAACCGAGCGGGTGAAAATGTTAGTAGCAAATTTGGTACAGTCCGAAAATACTACTTTCCAGGCCCTTATCGACAAAATTATGGTTGGATATTCCATGGTCTAGACAAATTTCAAAAGTGACGCACAATCACATCCCAATAAATAAAAAATCTTGAAATATTTCGTCGATTTTTTGAAAATGTTGAAACTTTAAAAACTTCGATTGCCGAATTATTTTAGCGGTGTTCAGATTTTCGGAGTTCTGGTCTTTCGTGTAAAATTCTTTCGGAGTTTTGAGCGTTCTCATAATTCAAAGTTCGGAATTTCAACCCGGCCCCTCATATTCGTACTCTAAATTGGCAAAAAATGCAAGCATTAGAAACGAAAATTAACTACCGTTGCATTCCAACGATGCAAACTTCAGCATCATTACCATCAACGGATTCTTTCAAGAACAATCATCTTTTCGTCCGTTTCTTTACGAATCTCTATACTCTCCCGCTACCGTATCTCTTCTTCAGCTGCCCGATCCCAAATTGCAAAATAACGAGGCTCTAAAAGTTCGATACGTACACCTCGAAGCTTTTTATGTCTCCGGTAAATTTATGCGACGCAGAGAAGCTCGTGTGTGTGTGTGGGTTTTGTGTATCAGAAAATTCAGCGATAACGAGATAACCTCGAGGAGTCGTGAGCGTTGGTGAAATACGAGGGTTGAGAGAGGGAGAAATTGTCTTTCGACGAACGTCAAAGGAAGCGAAGTGACGATAGATCAGAAATGGAGGGAGGGAGAGAAAAAAGGAGAGAGATAGAGAAGAATGAGGAGATGGGGAATTCAGAGGAGTAGGAAGATATACGAGAAATTGTCTCCCCAGAAAGAGAAAGAGAGAGAGAGAGAGAGAGAGAGAGAGAGAGAGAGAGAAATGAAGAAGAATCATCAAAGATTGTGCGATGACTCTCTTGGGGTCGTGGCCTCCATATCGATACGGAGGAGAGCCGCAAAAGCGCACTTTGAACCAAATAGTCGTGACCGAGACTAACTCCAATAAACCCAGTTGTTCTCGAAGCAATCACTTCAGTGCTACTTTGGTGCTTCGAACCGCCAACATATCAACCATTCATCTCTCTCTCTCTCTCTCTCTCTCTCTTAGTCTCCCTCTCTCTCTCCATCGTACCTACACACACATACTCACTAACTTGTCTTCAGCATCGAGAGCATCTCCGGGTTTTTCTTGCTTCGACAGTTGATTATAACAAATCACTCGACACTAACGTCCTCAACAAGAAGGAAAACGAAAATCGCACCACCGATCATGGGTCTTTAGCCAAATTTTCGGGGCGTTCAGCGAGTGTATACTAAGAGTTTTTTGTTTGTTTGTTGTCGACGAAAAACAAAAGAACGAAGAGGCTAGAGGGACTGCCAGGAAGTGACGAGCGGACAGGAGAAAATATTTGAATTCACCAAATACAATTCGATAACCAAAAATCGAAAAAAAAAGAAGATACCGTTGTCGTGTACAGGAAAAAAAAGAAAAAAAAACAATTTCTCAAATATATATCATACAAAAAAATCTAGAGCGCTAATTAGCCACGATTGGTGTTCCACGGGGATAGAAAACACACACGCACATACATATACATTTACGTCAATTTTCCGTAACATATATGTGTGCCTACATATAGTGGGTAGAAGGAAAAAAACGGAGAAACCGTAGATACTACTCTTCCTCGAGTAGACTAAACTGTGAGCTGCTGAAGGAGAGAAAAAAAAGCGATATACTTTCTCAAAACTACCCTCGTCGCAATGCCTACAGAACCGGGGAGCTTCACGTCGAGCGGAAGTATGATCGTCGTGAGCAACAGATTACCATTCGTCCTCAAGAGGAATGAGACTACTGGCCAATTGGAACGCAAAGCCAGGTCAGTAACCCTCTTTTTCAACCTCTCTATAATTTTTTTTATCGCTCATCCGACTATGGAAATTTTCGTTTCGCGTACTTGCGGAAAACGATGGACGAGGCAGGATAATAAAATGTTATTTACGGAAAAAAGGAAGCATCGATGGGAATTCCGGTAATTTGCGATTGAAGCAAGCGAATGATTCATTTTTATAAACGGTCCAAGGAATTCCTCCTGCATTCATTAACAGCAATATACGGAGTCACTGCCGTGAGTCTCAGTGACATCGGAGAATATTCACAGCTTGGTGTATTTGAAAAAATGTGCGTCAGTAATGGAAACGATAATGCGCTATTTTCAATGTTAGATTGTATTTTATCTAAAAAAACTTTTGTTTTCCTTTGATTCCACGAAAAACACTTTTTTTAGTGACTTTAATCGTTTCTAAAAAAATAATACGAAACATCTTGAAATGGAAAGTAAAGGGAGGACACCACTACACTGACAGAAAAATTCTATTGATATTAACTAACCGCGTCTATTTGATTTTTTTTAAATTTGAACTAACTAGATTTTTACTGAAATCAAATTATTCGTATTGCACTCCATTATTGGAATGATTTATTTTAAATACATTTATTTATTCAAATCAAAGACTATTTAATATTGTCCAATAACTAAATATTTCATTTGATCCTAATAAATCTGTGATTTGGTTTCATCTGTTCAAAAACACTTTAGTTGAATCCACTAAATGGAACTATGTGATTTTTAAAAAATTTACATTAAATCGAATTTTCGTAGAGTCAACAATTTTTCTATTTGAACTAATGGTATTGCTTTATTGGAACACACATATCAAAGGGGTGTGGGGGTCGAGAGGGTGTTGAGAGAAGAATTATATATATATATATAGTTTATGCTTGAAAAATCTATAGCATGTTATTCGATGAAACCCGCTAATTATCACAATAATATTAATATCATTGTCATAATTAGCGAGTTTCATCGAATAACATGCTATAGATTTTCCAACCATAAACGATATATATATATATATATATATATATATATATATATATATATATATATATATATATATATATATAATTCTTCTCTCTCCACCCTCTCTACCCCCACACCCGTTTGATATGTGTGTTCTAATAAAGACATACCATTCGTTCAAACAGAAAAATTGTTGACTCTACGAAAATTCGATTTAATGTAAATTTTTTAAAATCACATAGTTCCATTTAGTGGATTCAACTAAAGTGTTTTTGAACAGATGAAACCAAATCACAGATTTATTAGGATCAAATAAAATATTTAGTTATGGAACAACATTAAATAGATTTTGATTTGAATAAATAAATGTATTTAAAATAAATAATTGATATAGTTTTATTAATATAGTTTATGTGATACAGCAAACAATTATAGGAATTCATTTGGTCTCTTATGCCATATCTGCGACCAAGATGTTACAAGCACTCGGTAGCATTGGGGCAGCATGCGTAGCTATGAGTAGGTAGATTCTAGGTTCGATTCCAGATAGGTGAAATATTTTCTTCGAAGGAAATCATTTCACAAAGCCAGGAAATGACGAATTACGGGGGCCGGGTTGAAATCCCGAACTTTGAATGCTCCTACGGTTTAAAATTCCGAATTTTAATGTCCCGAAATTCAAGATGGGGCCCGGTTGAAATTCCGAACTTTGAATGGTCAGAACGCTCAAAACTCCGAAAGAATAATACCCCGAAAGATCAAAACTCCGAAAGAATTTTACACGAAAGACCAAAACTCCGAAAATCTGAACACCGTCAAAATAATTTGGCTATGGAGGTTTTAAAAGTTTCAAAATTCTCAACAAATCGACGAAGTATTGCAAGAATTTTTAAAAATTAAGAAGTGATTGTGCGTCAATTTTGAACTTTGTCTAGACAATGTTATACGTTCTACATCATTTACAGTCGACTGTGTAGACTTTCGCTGGCATGATCTTGACATGAGGGCCGAGTTGAAATTCCGAACTTTGAATGCGCCGACGGTTTAAAGTTCCTAATTTTAATGTTCGACATTACAAGGTTCGTCAAGATTATGCCAGCGAAAGTCTACACAGTTGACTGTAAATGATGTAGAACGTATAACATTGTCTAGACAAATTTCAAATAGACTTAAAGTCACTTCTTAATAAAAAAAAATTCTTGAAATAATTCGTCGATTTATTGAAAATTTTGAAACTTTTAAAACTTCCATAGCCGTATTATTTTGACGGTGTTCAGATTTTCGGAGTTTTGGTCTTTCGGGTAAAATTCTTTCGGAGTTTTGATCTTTCGGGGTAGTATTCTTTCGGAGTTTTGAGCGCTCTGATCATTTAAAGTTCGGAATTTCAACCCGGCCCCGAATTACGATACACAATCATCGCGGTGAAACTCTCAATTAAGTGTTTCATTTCATTTTGGATTTATGAAATATTTTATGCATATAGTACACTTAGATTTACAGTGTACATTGTAAGCAAATAAAGATTTATTTGAATCGAATCTTTATTTATTCAATTTGAATATATTTAATATTTAAAAAGCTGAAACAAATAGAAAAATATCTTTGAAAAAAGTAAGATCGTAGTGGACCGTGACATAAGCAAAAAAACCTATTTGATTTACATAGATCCGATTTAAATTTTAAAAAAATTGGCAGTCTGTGACGGGCCAAAAAAGGTCGTTTTTTCCCAATTTGTTTCGACTGCTAAATTATTTATTTGGGGTTTGGGAAATAAGTATTTTATCAAGCATACATTGAACTTATTTCATGTAATTTTTTTTTTAGAAAAATAAAAAATTAACAACATTATTGAGAAAATAGAGCCTCTGTATAAGAAATGTGGTTCAACGGGCGGATCGATAAGTTGACAATGGTTGGTCTAAAAAATAAAAATAAAAAACTTTTATAATGCATATAAATGTCGTTCTCGGTATACGTAGCCGTTTTTCGAAAAAACGAATTTTTATAAAATAGCGGGTGTTAAAAAAAGTGTAATTTTGGCGAAATTTTCATTTATATTCGGGGGCTAAAAATACTAAATAAAAAAAACGGCTAGTTACAACGATACCTACTACAATATCGGAAATTTCGGTTTTTTCAAATTGAACATCGGACAATTCGAGCTAGAGTTATGATTCCGACCAGGTCAAAAAAATGGTTTCGAGAAAAACGCGATTGAAAGTTTTAGTATATGAAAATCGTTGCGTTACCTGCTCTTACTAAATCGTCTGTAACTTCGTCAATTTTCAATATGTTAACTTTAAAGATTTTTCACATATTCTTGAATATGTATACTTCGAGAAAATACAAAAATAAAATCGATTTCTTTACCCGTCACATTGGCGTGTCGCCTCAAAACAATTGCAACGACAACACAATAATAATGAACGTGGTTGATTCTGCTTACAAATACTGCATTAAAAATGTAAATTCAACGAACAATGTTGAATGTTTATCTTGTATTAAAAACAAACGAGCTTATCTTGCGCTTGGCCAGTTCCGGGAACAATATTCGTGTATTCGCATTATTTAATTTGAATTCGATTCGATAAAAAATAATGTGATCTCATATACTTTTATATCATCATTGCGTCGAGATACGATAGGGAGATGTTTTGAAATTGTATGGAATTTGAATTGTAATACAAAATTTATCGATTGAACACTTTTGATGTATCTAGTATTTGAAAAAAAAAAAAACAAAAAAACTACCCGATAAGAATCATGTATAGGGCGCGTGGCTATCGCTTTAATTACACGCGGTCTATAAGATACGTAGAGCATATGCTTGTACGGTCGCACCCGAGAGGAGCTCGTCCTCATTTCGCGGATCGAATGATAAAAAAAAAACATACAAAAGGAATATTGAACACGAAATGAAAGAAAAAACGAGAAAACAAGACGACGGGGGCATGCGGTTATCGCTTTAAAAATATTACTCTCGGTCATCCACGATCGTGTCCCTCGGAAAAACATCCAAACGGCGTGTCTTAATAAACAAATGCATTGAAACTGGCTCAACGATTGGGCAATAAAAAAATATGAATGAAAAAGATTGCAAAGCGATATAAAGTAAATCTTTCTTTTTAACTCATAAGAATAAATCATTGTTTTGAAAATAATTTCTCACTCAAGTAGTGGCAGAGTTCGTGAATGAAAAATATTAACGTCGTATTATTGTCACGACCCGATCGATGAAAAAAAAACATGTTTACCGCATCGGTGAGAATATCACCAGATCCATTTAAATACGAATTATACAGAATTCGCGAATTGACCCCCTTAAATTCATCAGACAACCCAGTGGTTCATTTTCGAACCATTTTTTTCAATGTTTAATAAATTTTAGTGCGACGTTAAATGATTCGACTTTATTCCCCTATTCAACGAGACGAGATGACGAATTATAAAACTGTAATAAAAAAGATGGATTATATAGAGATAATTATACATTCTTCAACTTCGTCTAAGGCTCGAGTAATTAAAAGCCTCATGGCTTTGGCTAGCAAAACAAAACAAAAAATAATTCAAAAAAGAGAAATTTTATTATTCGTTATCGGTTTTCAATGTGGGCGGTCTGATAAACGGCTTCAACAGTTCTTAACATCTGCTCAGGGGAATAAACGAGGATGAGTGCTTACTTGGTCAACGCAGCTCGTGTTCAGCGATTTTTGACAATTTTCGGCGTCTGAATCCTACACAGATATGTATATATATATATATATATATATATACCAATATACACATTTTGCGTATAATGTTCTGTTTGCGTTACGTATCTTCTGGCCCTCAAGTCAACCAAAGATAATTTTTTAACCGTCGCAACGTACGGACACAGGAAAGTCAAATATTTATCAGCATCATCACTCATATCCTAGGTAATTAACATAGACGTCGATACTACATGGCCTGATTAGACTGATTCATAAGTGTCATAGAGCTCCACGATACCGAATTAATATTTTTCATATTCTATTTCTCCTCTTTTGACTCGCTTTTGTATTAGCTTCGTGCCACCATGGTATTTAAGAAACCAAAATTTTGTGTTACTTTAAACAAAATTTATAAAAATGTCCGAGCTTTATAAAACGTACATGATTTTTTTATAATATGCTCGGAAATCATTTTTGGTGATCGCTTGTAGAGAGAATTAATTGCAGCCCTTTAGGCTGGCTTCGGCTGGAGTTATTAAACTTGAGAGGCTAGTGTACTTGCGTGGATACATTCAATTTCCGGGCCTTGGAATTTGAGATTGCCATTGAAACGCAAAGTAAACCCATTATTGAACAATTTAACCGTCGTTTTAATTGGTGAAAAAATAATTGTTTAAAAAAGATGGGCTAAATATTTGGTTGTTTTTGGTTGAATGAAATATAGCAAGTTGTTGAAAATTACTTTAAGCACAATGAAGACGCATGAAAGTTAATAATTCATGTGTAACGTTGATTCGTTTAAATGAGTTTAATAAAAATAATATCGATAAGACATTTTAATTTAGAGCATAATTATATATATTCCATATATTAGAGTGGCCCAAATTTGAGCTTTATTTTTTTTCCTTTTTCTCACCATCCAATTATCTTCTTTAAAGAGAAAAAAAATGGTCACGAAATCTGCGTGCGGTCAAAAAATATTTAGAGGACGCTCAAGCCTACCAAAAATTCAAATTTTCATTTAAAAAACGATTTTTTTTTGCTTACGTCTCACCCATGAATTTCACGCTTTATAATTTTTAAATCAACCTCGCGAAAGCTCCGGCCGGTCAATGAATATTTAGTGGTCGCTCAAGAGCTTCGAAATATCCAATTCTCGCCAATTTTTCTTATTCATCTCACTCATAAATTTGACGCTTTGTAAAATTATCAAAACAATTAACCGTTTTTCTTTAGAAGCAGATTTTTCAAAGTTACCTCACACTACTAACCCAAGAATTATAATCTTTGTTCTCATAAAATAATTCTTTAGAGCTCTTGTCCGTAAAAATAATTATAGGTCCCCCGTGTTTTTTTTTTAAAGAAAAGTTGTATTTTTGGGAGGCTTGAGCGACTTTTAAATATTTTTTGACGGCTCGCAGATTTCGCGACAATTTTTTTTTCTTTAAAGAAAATAATTGGATGGTGAGAAAAAGGGAAAAAAATGCAGCTTAAATTTGGGCCACCCTAATATATATATATATATATATATATATATATATTTATTTATATTGTATTTAATATAAAAAAGGGTTAAAAAAGTATTTGTATATCTCACACGAAACTGTTGTTAACTTGGCTTTATTTTTTTGTTCGTGTTTTCCCAAGTTTTTTGTAAACAGACATCATGTATATTTAGGATTAGTTATCGAACACAAAAACTTAATAAAGCATTTTATTTTTTTCTAAGATTAAGTTTAAAAAGACGTTGTGAACAAATACTTCTTTACCCACTGTATAAACATTGGGCTGTATACGTACATACACACGTTAAGGGCGGGGTAAGATTAATTCGGTGAAACAGGCATGTTTTTAAGATTTTTTTTTTTTGGCGATACAGGTAATGTTAGTTCATTCAGTCAATTTTCATATAATAATGCAACATTTGAACAGTACTTTTCTAAACTTTCATTGCAAAATATTGAAAATTGAGCGAGTGACAGTGAATCTCCGGAGGCGCCGCGAAAAAAAGTTGTTTTGCCGTTTACCTCGTAACTCGCAACAGAATCATCTGAAACAAAAAAAACAAAATGCATTTGTTAAAGGAGATGTTTCTCGAGGTAACCACGGGAGGATTTTCTTTTTCGATTTTTTAATTTTTCGTAGCACTTGGGAGCCAAAAAACCGATTTTCGCTAAAAGAATCGGCTAATTTGTTGTAAAATTAATAATTGTTAAAAAAAAAAACAAAAAAGCTCCCGACACTACCTGGTGAATTATGTGAAGAAGTACTGTGCAAAATTTCAAAACGTTTGGTCCAGTAGATTTTAAGGCGTTACCCCCACTTGTAGCGCAAAAAAAGGCCTTTTTCATGAATTTTTTTAAAGAAAACTACAAAACTTTTTTAATCGATCAATATACCACCTTAAAGAACTCATCTTGAAGAACTTTCAGCAATTTTTTTATTGAAAAATATTACATTGTTTAGTGGCAAATGGCCGTCAATGAAATAATGTTTTTATATACACGGTTTGCGGTGACCAACATTGCGGCGAAGTGGATCATCTGAAGAAAAAAATGCGGATGGATTTAGTCAAATATAAGTATAAACTAGTCTTTAATCGAAGGATTTTAAAAAATATTCATTTTTCACAAAATGGCGGACAGTCAAAGTTAATGGTTCGATTTTAACGAAAAAAAACGGCCGTTTTTTGGCTATAAAACGGCCATTTTTTTCGAAAAAAAAAAAATCGAACGATTAAAGACTACATTTTTATGTATTAAATAAGCCTGCAAAATTTCAAGAAGATCGGTTCATTAGTGTTCGAGTATTCTTGGTCACCGACTTCAGAAATGCCATTTTGAGAAAAACGCGTTTAAGGTAGTTCCTCTGCGAAAATCTCAATCAAAAGTTTACATACCATGTTCGTGTTTAAAAGATTGATAATTGGTTTAATTAGTTATGAATAAATTTAAAAACTACGCAATATTGACTCGGTACTAGTAGATATTACGATGGATATCATTTATTGCCGTAAAATATATTTTGTATTGTGTTTTTGATCGACCATTGCCAGTAAACTTTTTGCCGGGACTGTCCAGGCTTTGCCCCAATTGTTTTTTTTCCAGGCTTTGCCAGGCTTTGCACCAAAATTGTGAAGGCTTCTCATGGTTATATCTTGGAAACTAGATGGTGGATCATTCTCATTTTTTTTCACATTATTCGTGATATCTTACTGTAGCTTATCCTCGTTTTTTATCAATTTCTTAATTTTAGTTTTGACGGTAGAATTAATGATGCTCTGTTTGCCCATCATAACGCATTTGTTACGTGTAAACCAAGCCAACTTTAAGTGTAAATATCTCAGGTTTAGGGTGGTAAAACTTATTCAAATTGCACAGATGTTTGGATAATGTATTAAATAACGTATATGTCAAATTTCAACCATTTCTTAATTCAACTGTTCTGTGGAGGTACTACCTTAAAGTTTCTCTTTCAACGCGGATTCTTCTCTTTCAACGCTCATATCTCAGTCAATTTTGTTCGGATCGGCTTGAAATTTTCAGGACATATTCTCAGATACTTATACTTCAAAAAAATGCAATAAAAAAATCGATTTTTTCAAAATCGCAAGTGTGGGTAACCCCTTAAATAAGTAATACCTAACATGTTTATTGGGTTATACCAACGGAACGTTTCTTAATATTAATTAGTTTTTTTTACAGTGCAACAGTCACTTTGTGCATACGTGTAAATGATGGCCTTTATTTTTTGCAATGTTCACCGAGCCGCAAAGGAACGCAGATCGTGTCAAGTTTAACGATACTATAATTATATCCAAGGCCAATACTGTTTAGGACCGATGAATACTTCCGTGTACACTTGAACTGAATCTCCATTTCTCGATCCCAATGTCGCGGACTTTACATCGATGAATAGAATACTAAATTACTCGGATCATTAACAAAATGTGCGCCAGAAGTTTTGTTTTTCATTGACCGGAAAGAAAAAAATAACTGCAGCTACGAGAAAAATGTGATTTCAATACCAACGTCTTCGGAATCCAATGAAGCTCTGCCGAATTATAGTTAGAGGCTGAGAAGTCGAAAAACTTGTTTTTATTTTACAACTGATTTTTCCAATCTGTCCGGCGAGGACATCTCGAAATTTGTGCGAAATTCTGAAAAATATAAAACATTTTATTGCATTCATTAATTTTCAGTTCGGTTTATTATTTTTTTGATACAGTGCCGGGGGTCTCGTTACTGCTGTGGCGCCGGTCGTCATAAGTGGTAAAGGAGTTTGGGTAGGATGGCCCGGTATGCACATGGAAAACTGCAACGAACCGATACCCGAATCCGACCCGAACGACAGAACTCCAACAGCGGGTCTTTTGTCCAGCAAGGTAAGCATGCCGCATTTGCATTTCTTCAAGGAAAACAACGCTTAATGAAAATCAACACGACACGAACGTTTTTTTTTCAAGAAAAATGTACCCGATTTATTGAGATTCGACTTAATTCCAATATTTGAAAACGCGTTGTATTTTGCAAATCGAGGGTCATTAGAATAAATCACTTAAATTAAACAATAAATTGCCATTTAGCAAAGCACTTGAATCGAGTTGATTGATTAATCAATTACTCTAATTGGGTATTTGAAAAATCAACTTTTTAAATCCCAAATTAATGTTTGTTTCAATCTTGATTAACGTTCGTCTTAGATAACTTCTAATTTTGAATAAGGTTTATCGTTTCCTTGATCGTCAATGAAATTAATAGATTTCAAATAATTGAAGTCAATTTCAAGTATTATGTACTCCAAATTGCGAAATTATCGACCAAAAAATCGCTCGTTTATTGTAAAAAAAAATATAAAGTTTCAACAAAAATGAAAATCCTTCGATTAAAGCGTTACCCCCACTTGTAGCGCAAAAAAGGCCTTTTTCATGAATTTTTTTAAAGAAAACTACAAAACTTTTTTAATCGATCAATATACCATCTTAAAGAACACATCTTGAAGAACTTTCAGTAATTTTTTTATTGGAAAATATTACATTGTTTAGTGGCAAATGGCCGTCAATAAAATAATGTTTTTATATACACGGTTTGCGGTGACCAACATTGCGGCGAAGTAGATCATCTGAAGAAAAAAATGCGGATGGATTCAGTCAAATATAAGTATAAACTAGTCTTTAATCGAAGGATTTTAAAGAATATGCATTTTTCACAAAATGGCGGACAGTCAAAGTTAATGGTTCGATTTTAACGAAAAAAACAGCCGTTTTTGCCTATAAAAAGGCCATTTTTTTTAGAAAAAAAAAATCGAACAATTAAAGACTACATTTTTATGTATTAAATAAGCCTGCAAAATTTCAAGAAGATCGGTTCATTAGTGTTCGAGTAATCTTGGTCACCGACTTCAGAAATGCCATTTTGAGAAAAACGCGTTTAAAGTTTCTCTTTCAACGCTCTTTCAACGCTCATATCTCAGTCAATTTTGTTCGGATCGACTTGAAATTTTCAGGACATATTCTCAGACACTTATACTTCAAAAAAATGCAATAAAAAAAATCGATTTTTTCAAAATCGCAAGTGGGGGTAACCCCTTAAGGACTAGTTTTTAATGCTATCAATAAGCACACCAAATTTCATCAAAATCCATCGAGTGGTTTTTGAATTATAGTGGTCACCGACTTGAAAAACATAGTTTCGAGAAAAACGCGTTTAAAGTTTTTCGATGTGGATACGGTATTTATGATTGTAAAATTTTGAGCTCGATGGATGAAGCTAAACTTTTTTTTTATGTATTTCGACCCGCTGAATCCGAATATCACAATTTTTGCCGAAAAGTCGAGCATTCAATTGTTTATAGTCAATTGTTGAAACTATTTTTCAAAAAACTAAATTTTTTGGGAATTAATTTTTTTTTTGTAAACATTTTGGGAAATTTTAAAACGAAAGTATCTTTGTAAAATTTTGCTACAGTTCATACTTTTTGAGTAATAAATTTTTGAAAATTTCTGAAAGATTTTTCCAATTTTACACTTGATTTATGTATAGAAATACTAATTAAAAAATTACTTACATCGAATCATCAATTCCGGGTCCATACAATAGGGCTTCTGCCGATGTGGAAGCTTCCAAAATATCAATTTGTTGTTGTCTCCGAAGCATTCCGCCTTCCCGGGTATTATCGGTTGCGCGTTTGTCAGCGGCTACCTGCCATGGGGACCCGACGTCCCTTCACTAATTGTGGGATATCCCGGAAACTATTCATCGGATTGACTTGACATTTTCAGAGAATATTTTCGAAACACCATACTTCAAGAAAATGTTTAAAAAAATCGATTTTTTGAAAATTCCGATTGCATCTCACCCCTTGAGAATCCGTCGAGAACTAAAAATCGGTATTGTCAAAAATTTCTGGTGTAACCCCTTAATTTGTTCCCCCATGATGGAATTTGCGATTAGGGCATTGAAACGAGTTTGAAAAATGTTACTCCAATTTTCAGCGCTGCAAATCCATGCGCGCTTCCTTGTAGTGGTTTCTATTGGGGATGAAGAAGAATATAAATAATCTTGTTCATTCTGAACGTTTTTGTCATATGGTCAACCCTCATCTTCCCAGTATATAGACTGAATCGGTTTATTTTTGGATTCCTATTATAAATCTTGGCCACGTGTCAAAGCGTAAGCCACGTGATTCTTCGAAAATTCGGGAAGCGCATGTATGCAAATTATATAAATACACAGCCATTCTCCACGAATTTCGATAGCAACAATAATAATCGTGATTGAAAAGTATGGTTTCGAAAGTTGAGTGTTAAATTGTTCAAGGGAATAAATTGATATAAAAATGCTAAAAATTCATTGTGACGATTCGATTCGATTATTCGAAAATTGAGAGTACAAGATAATTCACAATTTTCCATTATATTCAATAATAACAATCATCATAATTCTCTGGAAGCGGGATTCGAAGAATCGAATGTTGAATTTTTCAAGACAAGTAGAAAACAATATCAAAATACGAAAGTTCAGTGTCAAAAATCGGATAATATAAAATTTTTCTTATGTTCCCCACGAATTTCGATAATAAAAATATACGAAAATTGCTATCGAACAGCTGCGCTTAGAAACTCGAATGTTAAATTGCTTAAGGGGTTAGGCCACTCTAGAGGCCGAAAAAATAGGCTTTTGGGGGATTTTTTTTTTTCAGAAAAACTGCAAAATAAATCGAGATTACAAAAAAGGATGTTTATCATACATATCAGTGACTGTGTACAATAATTGTTTTGCAGCGATTAATTTCAAAATGGCGGCTGTGCAGCGTTTATCTCAAAACTTGATTTTTTAAGTTGGCCGGAAACATAACAATTATCTGACGATTTTTTAGGCAAACTTTTCACTTTCCAAAAATTTGTCTGAAAAATCGTCAGATAATTGTGAATAACAAATGAACTATGCAACATAAAAATAATCCTACGTACCCCCATATACAATATATTTTTCAATATATATTCAACAGTTTAAGTGAATCGGTTGAAAATTGTCTAAGTTATGTTTCCGGCCAAATTAAAAAATGCAGTTTTGAGATAAATGCTGCCATTTTGAAATTAATCGCTTCAAAAAAATGATTGTATACAGTCACTGATATGTATGATAAACACCCTTTTTTGTAATCTCGATTTATTTTGTAGTTTTTCTGGAAAAAATCCTCAAAAAGCCTTTTTCCGGCCTTTAGAGTGGCCTAAGGCCTTAACGTAGTTCGGAAGAAAAACCGGAAGTCAAACTGACAATTTTAACGATCTTAATTTTTTTCTTTCGCCTGTTTAAAATACATAGAATTCAATGTCATAAAAAAGTATTTTTTTTTTGGTACCCATTAGAATGAAAATTTATGATGATTTTCATAATACTTACAATCGACATTTGTCATTGAGCACTCGGTTGATCATTATCGACTTTACTAGCGAGTCCATGTTTTAAGCAGTTGGCAACGCTACATAACCTCACTTCAGATGAATTTGAACATCAACTCTCAACGACTCGACAAATGTCAAAACATGGCACAATTACGTGCAAATGGTCGTTTCTTTTTTTACAGAAAATCGATCTGCTTTTGTTCACGCAGATAAATAATAAGAGATTGATTGGGCAGTCTTTAAAGTTTCATCTTCGGGTAAATATACCGAACGAAGACAGAAAGAAATTTTTAAGTTTTCTAAATTAACATGTTTACAGCCATTCTTTATATGTAGATTTGTATACGTAATAATCAATTTAAAAAATTAAGATCTGCAATCAACATATTTTTATTCATTTCTTATCCTTCGTTTTATTATTACTTTTATTCTATTCTTATTGTATTTAGCATGATCTGCAGCGTAGGCATTCGGCAACATTCATATCACATTCTGCCATAATTGCCGTCTAGGAATTTCCCCTACCAATCACAGCTGACGTTTCGATCACCGTTTAGAGAGAGACAGATGCCGCATAGCAAAATTTAATAAATTATTGTGAAAAAATAACACGGTGGATCACCTACAATTTTTGTAGGTGAATTCCGTATTAATCGAAGATTCGATTAAGAAGTATTGTTTGTTGGGTCGAACGTCTAAATTTACGTAAAGTTATCATTTCCGGTAAATTTTTTGGAGGTTACGTTTGAGTGCGTGTATTTTAGGCCAACTTTCAACGTTCGTATCTCGAAAATGGTACGGTGGAGTGGCTTATTTTTTTTTTTTTCGGCGTGGTTAATGACATACTATGTCTTTCTTACAAAAAAAATAGGAGGTTAAACGTTAGTTAATTTTTGTATTGTTTCTTCCGAACCACATTAAGGGGCTATACCAGTGGAACGCTGAAAATTTGGGTAATTTTCGGGAATTTTTTTGAAGCAACGTACTCAATTAAATGTTTCGGAAAATTAAGAATATATTTGGCTATATTTGACCTATATTACACAATTTTTTCATAGAAAAATATTGCGATCCAAGCGACTTATGCGCTGCCTTCGGAGGCGCAAAAAAAAGTTCCTCTACTGCTGACATGATTCCGGCCGATTGAGTAGCTGAAACCCAAAGAGGAAAAAATATCGTTAAACTGGAAGGTATTACCTGTACAACGACGTAGGATTTTCGAAAAATATCAAAATCTAACAAAATGGCGTAGTTATGAAAAAAAACGTCTGTTTTCTTGCCTATAAAATTGTCGTTTTTTCAATGCCAAATCGTCAATTTCCATCCAATCGAAAATATCCTACGTCATTGTAGAGTAAATATATTCAAGAGTACTCAGTTCGAATTTCAAGTCAATCGGATAATTGCTCTTTGAGTTACAATGTCAGCAAATTTGAAAAATCTCATTTCGAGAAAAACGGGTTTAAATATTAAACTATCGATTTTTGCAAGATAAACTGATAGTGATATAAATGATATAAATGATAATGATATTCTTGAAAGTATAAACTGTCGAAAAAGGCACAAAAAAAATCGATTTTTTGAAAGTGTCACACTGGTATAGCCCCTTAACGCGGTCCTCTAGTTTCTCGGCTGTTTTTTTACGGCTTTTTCAATAATTTTTTACGGGCAAAGCATCGAAATAATCAATCTCATTCTTTTTGCATAATCTTTATTAACATTTAAATAAGCTTTACAAATTTTTTGAAGTCGAAATATATAATCGAATAAAGGTTATAGTGGCCGACAAGAAGACATCAAGTAAAAGAGGTGCTTGACGGTGACCAAGATTGCGGCTGTTCTGCTTATCTGAAATCAAAAAACCAAACGGCATTTTAATCTTCATATTTAAGACTAGCGATTGAACTAGAGTGAATTCTAAATTACAAAAATTGACTTTTTTATACACTTTTGAAAATTACATTCTATTTTTTACTCATTTTTTCTTAAGTTTTTCGCTCGTACAAAAAAACTATCGAAGCAATCATGATAATCCTAGTTCAATCGCTGGCTTATAACATATTAAAGATGCTGTATAAATTTGAACAAGATCGGTGCAGTAGTTTCTGAAATATCGTGGTCACCGTTTCGAAAAATGGTGTTTCGAGAAAAACGCGTTTGAAAGTTCGCGCATGTGATTTATACTAAAAATTTCATCTCACCGTCAATCTGCTATGCCTGGACCATACAATAGGCCTTCCTCTTCTTCTTGGAAGTCACGCAGAGCTGCTCCGTCTTCCCTTTTCGCGTTTCGGGCCTGTTTTACAACATCACTCGTGCGCCTTTCTGAACGGTCGATCCGAGAGCTATCACGCTGTTGAACATATCCTTTAGCTTGTGGGCCGATTTTCACTCACATGGTTTCCAAGGTCTTCAGGATAGATTCGAATCCCTCGTTGAAGATTATGACAGCGAGAAACGTGGCGCTTTCAACCACTTTTGGCCCAGAATGGAGGTGCTTCGGAGCAAAAGTCCAGATTAACGAATTGAGCGACTCGTTATTATTTTGAGTTTCCGCTCCCAGGCATCTGCTTAACAATTCTTCTTTGGATAAATCCTCATTAATTGGCTTTATAACGTTTTGAACTGCTTCAGAAAGAGGCGGTTTATTGTGTTTGAATTGCTCAGCCTCTCCGAGAAGCTCATACCTGCTCCGTCCCAGGGCCGTAACTTGTGAACCACTTCGAATATCGAAAAATCCTTTGGCACACATTTTCTACACATGTTGTAGATGTGATTTATGAAAAAAAAAAATCAATTTTTTCGACCCGAGAAACTAGAGGACTGCCTTAAGGCGATAAAACTAGTATATAGTAAAAATTGCAAAAGTGTTGCCAAAATTTAATAATTTTAATGATTTCACTTGTCAAACGAAAACGATAACTAATTTTCATATATATTTCACAATAATAGTCCGTATATGTAATTTGTGTTGAAATAATTTAAAATCATTTTGCCTTCGAACAATGACGACACTTGGCTGGAGCCGGATTGATCCGAATGGATTCGATAAATTCTCGATTTTTCGGTTCGAGAACATTGTCTGTAGCCGCGAGTAGAGCTGAGAGTGCGAATTAAGAATGAACAGACTTTCCGCTCAACACGATCGCGACAATTAACATCGTAGAGTGTGGGTGAGAAGAAAATGAGTCTCCGTTAATTACACCATTACTTCGTAGATACAAAAAAAATCGATACGTATATATACGATTTGCCAATCGGTATGTGCGCTTATGCTCGTAGCTGTAAGTGTACTTCGCGTAGTCATGTGATATTTTCCTATTGTTCATTCATACGATTTTCCTAGAAGATCGCGCGAGAACCTGAGGGGCCTTCAATTTCGATTTTTTCGATACATATAGCAAATATGACAATACTGTTGACAGAATCAGCCGGAGCTTAAGGGGAAAAATAAATAGCCGAAGCTTAAGGCGAGAAATAAATTGGTGATTTTCATGATTTTATTTCCAGAGGAAATATTTCTTCATGATTTTTGAGACTTAGGGTATGTTTTATTAGTACTTATTGCTCTTACATGGTATTTTATCATTAATTAATAAAATTGGCGGAGATATGGCACGGCCCTCTAAATGGGTTGCGGTGGATGTTCTCAGACGGCGTGACACGTAGCGTCGGCGAGATTAGTCTGAAAAAAAAACGAATGTAGGTTTTTATTTCATTAGAACTCATACGCAGAATATAAACCAAGAAAAAGTGAGAAATGTTGAAAATCGATGAAATGGTACTTGGTACGATTGAAATGGTACTTGAAAATAGATATTTGAAGCAAAAAAATTGAATTTTACGACAAAAATGGCTACATTTTGCAATAACAAATACTTTTGTTTATTTTCAAAAACATTTACGTTAATGTTTTAGACCATAAGGTTAGAAACATTTATACCAAATTTCGTCCGAATCAGTCGATTAGTTTTTTAGCTATCCGTCACACCAATTTTGAAAATGCAGTGTAGAAGACCGTGCCATACCTCCGCTATTTTTAAAGATTAACAAGAAAAATACCATGTAACAGCCGAAAGTAGTAATAAAATATACCCTAAGTCAAAAAAATGGTGAAGAAGTTTTTCGTATTGAAAAAAATCTTGAAAATCAGCACATTTTTTCCTCGCCTAAAGGTATCCCCCCCCCCCCCCCTTAAGGGGCTATACTAGTATAAACGCTGAAAATTTGGGTTATTTTTGGGAATTTTTTGGAAGAAAAGTACCCAATTAAATGTTTCGGAAAATTAAGAATATATTTGGTTATATTTGACCTATATTACATAATTTTTTCAATGAAAATTATTGAGATCCAAGCGACTTATGCGCTGCCTTCGGAGGTGCCAAAAAGATAAGTTCCTCCACTGCTGACATGATTCCGGCCGATTGAGTAGCTGAAACCGAAAAAGGGAAAAATGTCGTTAAACTGGAAGGTATTTCCTGTACAATGACGTAGGATTTTCGAAAAATATCAAAATCTAACAAAATGGCGTAGTTATGAAAAAAGTCTGTTTTCTTGCCTATAAAATGATCGTTTTTTTCAATGCCAAATCGTCAATTTTCCTCCAATCAAAAATATCCTACGTCATTGCAGAGTAAATATATTCAAAAGTACTCAGTTTAAATTTCAAGTCAATCGGATAATTCCTCTTTGAGTTACAATGTCAGCTAATTTGAAAAATCTCATTTCGAGAAAAACGCGTTTAAAGATGTAACTATCGATTTTTGCAAGATAACACGATATTGATATAAATGATAATGACATTCTTGAAAGTATAAACGGTCGAAAAAGGCAAAAAAAATCGATTTTTTGAAAGTGTCACACTGGTATAGCCCCTTAATACTGCGAGTATAAACCGAAATACGCTTTTTTCCGATGCAAGTATTTTTAATTCACACAGGGGATCGTTCTAGAAAAGTCTCGTGAGTCGTGCAGGGTCGTTTTAAATTTAGCCGAAGGAGTTCGCTGTCTCGTGCTGACCGAAATTGCAGCAGTAATTGCGAAAGGTTCTCGAAAAAGTTTTATCCACGATGAGGCGATCGAGACTTTTTTCGCACTTTTTGCCCAACAGTCCAAGTTTTTTTTTTATCACTGTAGAATTCAAAGCATCGGTTTTTTGATTGGTAGTGCTGCAGGTCTCGTAAATTCAAGAAATACTGCGTTTTTTTTCGGCGATGGCGAACATTTATGAAACCAACCCCCAAAATTGGGGTTGTTACAGTGCTTCACATAAAAATACCACTTGGCGTGAAATAAAGTGCAAAATGTTACTTATGTTATATCATGTGATTTTCACGGTCGGCGTAACAGCACACCTCTTTCCCGACAGAAAAAGTCTGTTTTTTCGTAGCTCGAAACAAACTAATAACCGATTTCAATGCAATAGAGCCAACTTGGATGATAAAAAAGATCGAATTCAATTATTCTTGATTTTATCCGACAAACCGAAATCAATGGCTAAATCATCCCTCAAAAGGTAGTTGTTTTTTTTTCTTCGACGGTCTCCCACATTCAATGTAACCCATTGGTGTTTGGGTTTGGTCGATCAACGGTTGAATGTTAGTTCCATGATTGAACATAAAATATATTTTTTAATTGAATGAAATGATTTTGATACGAAGAAGCGGACGTGATTTTGCTTGATCGAACAAATCCAGAACTGGAGAATGTAAATTTTTTGCTCTAATTTGTTCTCTAATTTAGTGTTTCATTAACGTTGGTTAAGAATTTCTCCTCAATGATGAAAAAAGCTAAAAATTGAGTTTTCACGGGGTCGTTAACGCCTCCGAAATAGGGGTGTGGGAATATCGAACATGTGGATAACATTATTCAACACATGTAACACGATCCAATTCGTTCGCGGGCCGATCGGGATGCCCTTTCTTTGCGAAACATCTTAAGGGAGGCTTTGTCCTTGGAGTGCTATATTTCAGGTGTTAGCATTTTTTTTTTTTAAGAAACGAGTGAAACTTTGAGTGCGGTTTTTTTCTTGCTTTTATTCATGATATACAGAACGTTAAAAATTTAAAAAAAAACCAAAATGGCGGCCGTTGCAGCTCCGCGAAAACAGGTCCTCAAATCGCGGGAGGTAAACGGCTGACATCACTTCCCCTTCTTTGTTGATCTGAAACACAAATTCAAAGCATATTATCAATCTGTGACTCTTTGGTCGTGGAATGACGGATGGGTTTTTCGTTTAGTACAAATTTCGGAAAATGGCGGCAATTCAAAACAAAATCGAATTTTCGCGTTTTTTTCGCATAAAAAGATAAATAATAAATGCAAAAATGTATTTATCGAAAAAACGATTCGTCATTCCGTGAAGACATATTTTCTGAGTATGCTCTCCAAATTTCAGGTCGATATGTTAATTACAGCGGTCAGGAGAATGTCAGCCATTTTTAAAAACGTGTTTTCGAGAAAAACGCGTTTAAAGTTTTGTAATGTGTTTACACAAATGTGTTTATAATTACCGCTAATCGGCAATGCCTGGTCCATAGAGGCATCCCTCCTCTTCTTCTAGCTGCTCATGTTGGGCCGCTAACATCTCCCGCAGCTCCACAAGGACAAAGTCTCCCTTTATGGCCTCCGATCACCCTTACTTTCGGCCTCAACTTGACTATAAAAATATCAAGGCCTAAAATCCTAGTTCAATCGCTGGCTTATAACATATTAAAGATGCTGTATAAATTTGAACAAGATCGGTGCAGTAGTTTCTGAAATATCGTGGTCATCGTTTCGAAAAATGGTGTTTCGAGAAAAACGCGTTTGAAAGTATACCTGCTCCGTTCCAGGGCCGTAACTTGTGAACCACTTCGAATATCGAAAAATCCTTTGGCACACATTTTCTACACATGTTGTAGATGTGATTTATGAAGAAAAAAAAATCGATTTTTTCGACCCGAGAAACTAGGGGACCGCCTTAAACGTCAATATCGGATGTGACGAGGACTTGGATGGTTTATTACAGACCTCGCACACGGTGATAAAAATACTTAAGCAACAATTCGATTTTATGGTGTTGAAGCTGCATCGTTTTTTTTTCCATATTTTTATTTACTTATTTTTATTATTCTGAAAAAAATCGTTTGGGAGTTTAGATTCTAGGTCTCTAAATAAGCACCTAAAAAATAGTTAAGGGCTTTCGCAGTCGAAACGTGGCAAGATAAATTTCTGGAATTCGGAAAAAGTGATTTCCATTGCATCGAAACGATGCAAAATTCAGTCCAATTCAATTTTGGATGCAAGCTCCTATCTTCGACGACGCGTAGATCCAACAATTGAAAGCACATCGAGACGCAAAGAAAATCGAGATTCATAATACGAAGCGCGGAAGCTGAATATTCAGTCGGCCTGTTTTTGTCGTATCGCCGATAAAAGTAATTTGTTACTAGTGCAACATTCAGCAATTGCGTAATATCCTTCGCCGGAAGCCTATACACATTTATAACCAATTAAAGTGCCATCACGCGCTCCATACTTGAACATACATACACACTTGATTGCGCGATTGAAATTATTACGAGCGAACACGTGGGGCACTCCTGATGTCGTTGAATAAAAACGCAAAAAAAAAACAGTCTCTCTTGCGATCGCGGCAACGATAATCACGTCTGCGCTCTCGCTGATAAGAATATTAGTTTGCTTTTCGTATATGCATTTGGAAAATACTGGTTAATTTCCAGATTCATCGATTAAGCACGTGATCGTTCTATTTTAATACTTATCGGACTAAACTGGGAAATTTATAATGAGCTTGTGACTGAATGAAATGATCGTCACGTGGTTATTCGTGACCCGACACTTGTGGGCTTAGCCACGTGGTTGGAAAATACGTGATAGACGTGACGTTCGAAGGGTCTTTGGGTTATCGGACTGTATTAAATGACGCGGGGTCTAGGCGAACGCGGCATAATTATCTCTCTCAGAACTCTTGTTACATATCTGAAAAACTTTTACGACAATAATAATAACGACACTGATATCAATAATAATCTACATACTTAGGTAAATAACGAGTATAACTGAAATTTTCAACGCATCAAACATACGATGCTGAAGTTTGCATCGTTGGACGGCCACGAATTCAATTTCTCTTGGCAGATCTCGCCGCGAAATACCTTTGACCATTTTTTTAGATATTTATTGGTCGATCTAAATTATAAATCTGTAAAAAAAAATCGTCCGTAGTAATAAAAATATGGAGGAGTATTTTCACTTTAGATGCTAAAAAAGACTGATTTTATGCATTTTTTAAATAGGTTTATATTATAGATATTGATGTAAAAATTGTTACACTTAATAAATACACTTTCGAAATACATAAAACATTTTTTTAAATGTATTTATGTAACCCAAAGAAAGTTGAAACGCGTTTTTCTCGAAACAACGTTTTTCGACGGCTTGTTGATGAAATCTTCGAAACTACTGAACCGATCCTTATGAAATTGTAACCACATATTGTTTATAACTATGGCGCATATCAACGATTTTCTAAAATTTTGACATTTACTATTTTTTTGGCAAAAAGCGGTAAAAAAAGCACGTTTTTTTGTTTTTTCGAAAAATGTCGGCCATTTTGTTATTTTTGCATACATCAAAAATCGTATGATATGCGCTATAACGGTTAACATACCGAATCCAAAACCGTTTGATTCTTTTTTTTCGGCTGATCCATCTTCGAAACTTCAACAGCGCAGGCCTACAATTTTTTTGGTCATTTTTTTAACTACCATTTTCGTCTATAAATAGCGACTTGAATAAATATTTTTTTTTTTATGTTTTTTGAAAGTGTATTTATTAAGGCGTGAGATGCAGTCAGAGGCGTGAAAAAACGAGCATTTTTAACAATTTTTCTTATAGTAATTAAGTTTGTTTTACAAAAGTGGTTACACAGACTTTTTATGTTATATTTCAACTTGACTTGTGCAAATTTTCAAAGAAAAATATTGATTATTTATAAAAATATCGCCACCTTTGTCGGACCCCTATCGGCATGTAGTGCTTTGCGGTGACCATCACAAAATTTTACTGGATTATTTGAAATAAAAAAAATCATTAGTTTAATATTTTTTTTAATTAACAAAATGGCGGCTTCCGACAGATAACTTTCGATTTTTGACAAAAAAATCGCTCGCTTATTGTTAAAAAAAATATACAAATTTTCAACAAAAATGAAAATCCTTCGATTAAGGACTAGTTTTTAATGCTATCAATAAGCACACCAAATTTCATCAAAATCCATCGAGTGGTTTTTGAATTATAGTGGTTGACTTGAAACCGACTTGAAAAACATAGTTTCGAGAAACAATGTTTCTAGATAAAGTGACGAGACCCTAAAGTGAGAAGACCCCTTCAAACATTGCAATAACAATCCCTCGCTCCGCCAATTTACGCGATCCAAGCAAAGTACAATTCTTCATAACAGGAGAAATAAGGGGGCATTGAGGACCTTGAATAACTCGGGCACTATTGGCAATTCGATAATAACGGAACGAGATTATTCATCGATATTCCTTTGAAGTCCCCTTACACAAACAGCGGTGAATAATTTACTCAGTCCTGGCGACGTTTTTTTCCATCCGACCCTTTTGCTTCTGCGTATCTGTGACGTGCGTTTTTCCAGATTGCAGCAATCAATCGTTTTCGGAAATTTCTGAAAGAAATCTTCGAGACTATCTTGGGAGATTTGGGAATGGAAAAATTTTAAGACTCTCAACTGCATCAACGTTCCCGATTTAGCCGTTTCTATAATTATGTTAATTCAGTAAACAATTTGTTGTGCAAACGAAACTGCTATGTATCCGCTTTTTGAGGGATAATGGCAGTGTAACGGGTCGAAAAATAGCTGATTTTCGCGATTTTTTTGCGATCGTTGAAATACGCTAATCAGTTTGATTTTTTAATGTCGAATCAAAGCACTCATGAAGAACAGAAAATTAATTTTGAAACGTTTATTTTTATTTTTTTTTACCATTTTCATTAACGGTTGAAAATGTCTGCGAAAAAAAGGAGTCCTCAGGGTGTACACAGTTGTGGCCATAAATATCATCTGAAACAAAATTTAAAAAAGATTATTAATCAGTATGAAAGCCGCTATCTTACTATGGAGGTTTTGAAAAAAAAATCATAATTGACAAAATGGCGGTGGTTTGAAAAAAAGGATCGAATTTAGCCTATTTTTTCGACAGTTTTTCGTTAAAAAAAATATGAAGATTTAGAAAAAAGCCTTGGTAGCAATATAAAGAATGGCGTGAAGAATGTTGTGTCAAAATTTAAGACGGATTGCTTGGAAACTATTCCTTTGAGAGTGTACACCGTTTTGAAAAACGACATTTCGAGAAAGATGCGTTTAAAGTCCCGAGTGCGGAATTTTCACATAAATTGTCTACTTATGATCAATTGGTCCATGTTTATAACCGTCTGCACTGCCGGATAATGCAAAAAAATCGATTTTTCGAAAATTTTACACAGATGATTCCTTAAGGCGGGATATACATTTACAACGATCGAAAAAAACGACTTTTTTTTCTTTGAACGATATAACTATATATGTAGAATATTTTCCCAAAGTTTCAAAGCGAAATTCGAAAAACTTCAAACGCGTTTTTCTCAAAACTGCATTATCGAAATTGGCGTGCAGGATAACTAAGAAACTATTAAATATATTGATAATATTGGTACTTCAAATATATTGAAATATTGATAATATTGGTACCTTCTACTTGACGAAAATTGTTTTTGAAAAATTGAAAAAAGAAAAACGACTTTAAATCCACATTTTACAGAAATGCTGCGTGAAATGTTGATTTTTTTTTGTAAATGCGTGCCATTTTCTCAAATGTGCATTTTGTTCATTTTAATTACTGTTACGTAGCGACCTTGCTGTAACATTCTAACACAGCTTCGCCAATTTGATGATGAATTCATTTAAATAAATTGTTTCGTATACTTAAATATACCTAAAGATAAAAATAAAGTATACCTAAAGATTTATAATAAATAAATAAATTTATTATAAATCTTATATATATATATATTATAAGATTTATAATAAATAAATATAAATAATATAATTTATAATAAAAATAAAGTATACCTAAAGATTTATAATTGTAGAATAATTATTTCTTAGTTTAAAAAATCCCTCAATATTGCTTATTTGTTTCCTGTTTGAATGTATATCCCGCCTTAATTGATAGTTGAAAACTAAAAATGCAGGTTTTTCTACGTTAAGTGAAATTGTGACGTTCGGGAGTGAAAGTAATAGTTTCAGAGCTCATTAAATGTGATAGAAAATATGATTACTGTTGAAACTGAAGAATTAAACATTCCAATATCTTCGTCGAAGACGATAATTTAGCTTCGTCACGAATGGTTTTAATTGCTTGAAGTTTTCATTCCCATATCAACAATGATAGTCACATTTAATTTATCGAGTAAAAATGATTTTCAAAGAAATACACCGTGGACAAAATGTTATGAAAATTGTAATCGAGCAATATTTTTTACCCGAGTTCGAAAGATTTATTAGTTTTTGCACCCTCGAAGATTAAAAAAAATCTATGTATTTATATAAAAGCCAAATTTCCGGTCTTGAAAGAGTGGCACGTGACGATAAATTGGAAAAAAAACGGTGTAAATTCTCATTTGCGTTGTATATCTCCCGGAGTCAATTACCTTATCACTCATTATCACTCGTGTGTGGCAATCACGAATGACGAGCCCCGCCGTCTCTCAGCCAATCACGCTTCGAATTAATTTCGCTCCCTGGTATCTCTTTATTCCCCCCCTTTAATATTCGTCCCCAAGACGTCGATGATTTTTCACATTATGCGCGACCCGTAAATAACGCGCCATCGACGAATAATAACCAATTAATGGCGAAGGGAGAGACACGACGTAGGCGCGCCGTCTCGCATAAAGATTGTCAAGAGTTAATCAAGAGGCTAAATACGCAAGCTCACACGCGTCTTCGCCAACGAAACAATAAGCTATCGCGAAACATTTTTTCGCGCAACTGTTTATAAAACCTCGGACTTTATGCACTTCCGATTACGAGGCTCGAACGTCAGACTGTTTATTTCTTTTCATTTGATTACCCTCACATTCCTTGTCCTGATTTCTCTGACCCAATCTACAACCTTTGTTTTGCCTTATTCGTTATCTTTCTCGAAGCTCATCCTCAGACGTATCAATGCAGAAATCTCAATCACTATAACCGAAGCAGACTCGAATAAATAGATTTTCATGAATTCTGTTGTCAAACAAGAACAGCTTATTAGTATGTACAGTAGGGTGGACTGGGTTCGGTAGCAAGAATTCTGTTTCTATGGTCCGTAGCATCGCCATTGTAAAAAGTGTCTCAAAATGACCTGATATTTTAATTTATCAAGGCCTTAGGCCACAGTAACGCGTATAAAATCATGTGCGAATTTAACAATTTTTTTTTCGTATGAAAAAGTGATTCACTCATAAAATTAGTTACACATCTATTTAGTATGAATATCAAGCTGTTAGAAAATATATATATATTTTTTTCATTTGGCATTCATAACAATTTTTGACCTAGAACAAAAAACAAAAATTCTCGTCAATCTACATTAGAATGCCTAGAGAAGTACGTACGGAATTTGAAAAATATTGTTTTATTCAAAAGTTGTAGGTATTTCAACTTAAGAAATGAATTTTCAGTGAAAAATTTCGTTATAGCTGCTGATAAACTGCTCATAAAATGAAAAATGTTCGATTACTCAGAAATTCCGTACGTACTTCTCTGCGCAATGCAATTAGGAACATAACTTTTAAATTCGAAGTAAATCGAGTGAAAATTGTTGAAGTTATTTGTCACGCCAATTGGAAAAAAAGCTGTTTCGAGAAGTTTCGACTAGTCGGCTATTTTGTGCTTAAAAAAAAATTCTAACAGCTTGATATTCATACTAAATAGGTGTGTAATTAATTTTATGAGTGAATCACTTTTTCGTACGAACAAAAATTGTTAAAGTTGCACATGATTTTATTTCTGTGGCCGTTACTGTGGCCTAGGGCCTTAAGGCGGTATTACCGTCTAGAAGTTTTTTAAGTAATTTTTAGGAATTAATTCTGCGAAAACTATCAAACCTACAGTGCCGGGGTTTTTGACGCATATTAAGACATGTTTCGACTACCAACACAAATTTTTATGAAATACTTTATTGAAATCTATACAGGTTATGCGCGGTTATGCAGGCCGTGGCGTGAGACGCTCAATCGGGCGCACGAGTTGCGGCGATCTTAGTCGTCTGAAACAGAAGAATTTTTTTCTTATAAATTTATACGAATGTAGTTATCGTCTGAACTAAAACTAAGTACGACATTTTTTATCGGAATCGCAGCTGTTTGAAAATTAAAGTTTAATTTTCCCGGAGAATTGTCAATTAAAACATGAGAGCGGGGCTAAGATATTCAAGCTATCGGTATCATTCTAGTTCAGACTATAGATGAAGGTCCCCTCGAAATGTGTGCAAACCCCGAAGTCAATCGGTCCAATAGTTTTTGAGCAAAACGTGCGCCCGACTTGAAAAATGTCGTTTCGAGAAAAACGCGTTCAAAGTATGCCATGCATTTAACAAACTGATACGGCTGAACTTACGGTTAGCACCGATACGGCTTTCATTTAAATTGCGAAAAAAAACCCGAAGTTCATGCATTTTTCATGCCGCTCGACGGTAACCTCTCGTTAAATAACAGAATTGTTTTGATCATTTATCAAAAGCCTTTTATCATTTTATGGCTAGCATGGCGCTCTTTCTATGTTTTAGAATCAGTCAACAATAAACTAGTAGCTAACACAACATTTGAGCTCTCTCCCAACCAGAAATGAACTCAACATGGAATAAAAAGCGACTTAGATACAGTAAAAAGTTTTTTTATGACAAAGAGAACTTATGAACATGAAATAAAGCACCTCTTCTAGAACAGATTAGGAAATAGAATCTAAACAATAGAACCTAGAGCATCTTTAGTGCTCAAAAGAAAAATAAACACTTTTGAAATAAACATTTGTTGGATTGGGTTACAGGATGGATCAATCTGACTAACAGTTATGGCATTAGCCGTTTGGACTACTGTCCGTGCATTCTTCGTGAGTCCGAAGTTAGCAGCTTGTATATTGTAACCATTTTTCTCTTGAACGGCTCCCTATATAAAATGCTACACAAGCAAGACTGTAATACGCCTCTTTTTTTGATGATTCGACCTGGATGTTGCTCTTCTCCTGAGTATTTGCTTCGGTCTTTTGGCATCTAGAAAATCAAAGAAAAAATCTAATGTTACAACCGTACCCACAACAATTGTTTCAACCGTATCCACTGTCCTTTTTAGTCGAAAATAATTCGCAGTGTCGAAGCCAACTATCTTACACCAATACTAATTACGTTGTACCAACTTTTAAGGTCCCATTTGGTAGCATAAAAAGCTCAATACCCTACATTTCATATAGACAGAGTAAATGGGAAAAAAAACTCCAATAAAAAATACTTATTTTTACTTGCCAAACTTGCCACAATAGGACCCTACGCAGCTACAACGTGCTGTCACCCGGACAGCGCTGGGAAACACGAAACCCCGTCTACCCCACGCCGTTTTATCGATTCCTCGTGGATGAGTCGATTCCAAAACGAACTTTCAAAATCTGTTTTCACGTTGTAGGTAGTTGCTGTTCATGTGGAGCCTGGTATATTCGATGCGTACTACAATGGATGTTGCAATGGTACATTTTGGCCGCTTTTTCACTCAATGCCCGACAGAGCTACCTTCAGCGCCGATGACTGGCGCGCCTACGTCATCGTCAACAAAGAATTTGCAGCTAAAACCGTGAGTCTTATACTTATACACTTTTATCGACTCATTGTTATTATTCGTAATTATTCCCTATTCTTAACTCTGAGAACGAGTGGGTGCTCATTATTACCGCTCATTTTTCGCATTACTATTTGTAATGAAAATGCTAATGTTATTGCCGAGACACGATTTGTTCAGGTTTGCGTGACTAGAAAGCAATATTAGTCGCAAATCCAATCTGCTGGACGGCGAATAAGCGTTTTTAAGGGGCTATACCAGTGTGAACGCTGAAAATTTGGGTGATTTTCGGGAATTTTTTGGCAGAAAAGTACTCAGATTAATGTTTCGGAAAATTAAGAATATATTTGGCTATATTTGACCTATATTACATGATTTTTTCATCGAAAAATATTGACATCCAAGCAAACAATTACACGCTGCCTTCGGAGGCGCCAAAAAAAAGTTCTTCCACTGCTGACATGATTTCGGCCGATTGAGTAGCTGAAGCCGACAAAGGAAAAAATGTCGTTAAACTAGAAGGTATTTCCTGTACAATGACGTAGGATTTTCGAAAAATATCAAAATCTAACAAAATGGCGTAGTTATGAAAAAAAAGTCTGTTTTCTTGCCTATAAAATCGTCGCTTTTTTCAATGTCAAATCGTCAATTTTCATCCAACCAAAAATATCCTACGTCATTGTAGAGTAAATATATTCAAGAGCACACGGTTCAAATTTCAAGTCAATCGGATAATTGCTTTTTGAGTTACAATGTCAGCAAATTTGAAAAATCTCATTTCGAGAAAAACGCGTTTAAAGATTTAACTATCGATTTTTGCAACATAAAATGATATTGATATAAATGATAATGATATTCTTGAAAGTATAAACTGTCGAAAAAGGCAAACAAAAAAAATTGATTTTTCGAAAGTGTCACACTGGTATAGCCCCTTAACCGCAATAATAATAATGAGCTCTGAAAAATGCATCGAGAAGAAAAACCCAAAAGATGCCGACGTGATTCCAATAACGGGGTCGATTTCCGTACAGGTGTCTGCACTCGAGATCGTACACAAGGACCAGAATAATCAGAACAACGGGACACCCCTCGTTTGGGTACACGATTATCATCTAATGCTGGCTGCCAACTGGATAAGACAAGCGGCCGAAGAAAAGAACCTACGCCTGAAATTAGGCTTCTTCTTGCACATCCCCTTCCCGCCGTGGGACATATTCAGGCTGTTTCCATGGGCCGATGAGATTCTTCAAGGAATGCTGGGTGAGTTCGAACTGTTTCATTTTTTTTTCTAAGTGCCTTAGGACATCCTAAGAATGTGTCTTGAGGGAGTTCGATGCAAAATCGAAATTTTGACAAGTGGAGGTAAAATGATGTGGCATTGAGCTACAGCTGATGGCTAATCCTAGTACGTGTGATTGTTGGCGATCCTGTTAACTTTTCTGTAGATTGAAGGTTCGGCGATTAATAATTGAGGAATCACCATAGTGTAACGGGTCGAAAAATAACTGATTTTCGCGATTTTTTTTCGATGGTTAAAATACGCTGAGTCTGATTTCTTTTTAAGTCAAATGAAAGCACTTATGAAGAACAGAAAATTATTTTTTTAACGTTTATTTTTTTACATTTTTCTAACGGTTGAAAATGTCTTCGAAAAAAGGCGTCCTCACGGTGTACACGGTTGTGGCCGTAAATATTATCTGAAATAAAACTTGTAAAAAGATTATTAATCAGTATAAAAGCCGCTATCTTGCTATGGAGGTTTTTTCAAAATAAAATTTATTTTCAATTTTTCAATTTATTTTCAAAATAAGAATTTAGCCTATATTTTCGAGTTTTCGTTAAAGAAAATATGAATATTAAAAAAAAGCTTCCATAGCAAGATAAAGAATGGCGTGAAGAATGTTGTGTCAAAATTTGAGGCGGATAGCTTGAAAACTCTTCCTTTGAGAGTGTACACCGTTTTTTACTATCGGATAATACAAATAAAAAAAATCGTTTATTTTTTTCATTTTTCCTCTGTGATGATCCCTTAAACGACCGAAGAAAATCCGAATAACGTGGGCTAAGAAGATGAGATATTTCTTTGTTTCATATTCAACTTTTCTCCGTGGACTCTTGTGGGTTTTTACGAATTCATCTCCTTTGCTTTTAACCGAAATGTATTACTGGCCCATTTCCTGTTCCTTGGAAACTCACCAGAATGTTTCGGATAGCCACTCATTCCCAACGGACTACCGTGTTGCACAACCGCAAATTGCGCTTTTCAATATGGTTTTAGCAGAATGAGATAGTATAGTTATTTATTTCCAAGTATACCCTTGCGGGTTTTCACACAGCCCCCCTCTGTACATTGATACCCTTTTACTCATTTCCTTCTTTTTTGTTCCTTCCTTTTTTTTGTCTTCCGTCCTTTTTCTCCCTTATGCTTCCTTCTTTACCATGCATTTGAAGGCTCTCCCATACTCGCACAATTCTTTGATCGGTTTTCCTTTGATTTCTTTATTAATTTTTCTTTTCAGCGCCTCCCCCTTGTAGCCTCTTCGCCACTTTTCCAAACCATCTACTACTTCCTTACTCATTTTTCATTTTATTTTCCCCGCATTCAAAAATGTGTTCCAAACTTTCTTCTTCCTTCCTACAACACCGTATAGAGTATCTGCGTATTCTTTTTACCTACATTTCTGCACCTTAACCTGGTTTGTGCAGATCTTTCTTCTATGCCCTTCCCTTCCTACTACTCTTCCATTTCTATATGCTGCGTACGATTTTTGTTCTCCCTCCAATACGCTGAACTGTCCATTTTGTTCCAGTCTTGTTTTATTTTCTGGTCGGTTTCTATTTGTATAGCTCTTTCGATTATTGTTCTTACTCACGCCATATCTGCGTTTCTCGTTCTTCGCCAGATTGCTCCCTCTTTTGTTCTGCGCCATATTGCTCCCTCCCTTGTTCTTCGACATATTGCTTCCTCCCTTGTTCTTCGCCATATTGCTCCCTCCATTGTTCTTCACCATATTGCTCACTCTTTTGTTCTTCGCCATATTGCTCCTCTAGTTCTTCGCCATATTGCTCCCTCCCTTGTTCTTCGCCATATTGCTCACTCTCTTGTTCTCCGCCATATTGCTCCCTCTCTTGTTCTTCGCCATATTTCTCCCTCTCTAGTTCTTCGCCATATTGCTCCCTCCATTGTTCTTCACCATATTGCTCACTCTTTTGTTCTACGCCATATTGCTCCTCTAGTTTTTCGCCATATTGCTCCCTCCCTTGTTCTTTGCCATATTACTCACTCTCTTGTTCTCCGCCATATTGCTCCCTCTCTTGTTGTCCGCCATATTGCTCCCTCTCTTGTTCTTCGCCATATTGCTCCCTCCCTTGTTCTTCGCCATATTGCTCCCTCTCTTGTTCTTCGCCATATTGCTCCCTCTCTTGTTCTTCGCCACATTGCTCCCTCTCTTGTTCTTTGCCATATTGCTCCCTCCCTTGTTCTTCGCCATATTGCTCCCTCTCTTGTTCTTGGCCATATTGCTCCCTCTCTTGTGCTTCGTCATATTGCTCCCTCTCTAGTTCTTCGCCATATTGCTCTCTCTCTCTTGTTCTTCGCCATATTGCTCCCTCTCGAGTTCTTCGTCATATTGCTCCCTCTCGAGTTCTTCGTCATATTGCTCCCTCTCTAGTTCTTCGCCATATCGCTCCCTCCCTTGTTCTTCGCCATATTGTTCCCTCTCTTGTTCCCCGCCATATTACTCCCTCTCTTGTTCTTCGCCATATTGCTCTCTCCCATGTTCTTCACCATATTGCTCCCTCTCTTGTTCTCCGCAATATTGCTCCCTCTCTTGTTTTCCGCCATATTGCTCCCTCTCTCGTTCTTGGCCGTATTGCTCCCTCCCTTGTTCTTCGCCATATTGCTCACTCTCTTGTTCTCCGCCATATTGCTCCCTCTCTTGTTCTTCGCCATATTTCTCCCTCTCTAGTTCTTCGCCATATTGCTCCCTCCATTGTTCTTCACCATATTGCTCACTCTTTTGTTCTACGCCATATTGCTCCTCTAGTTTTTCGCCATATTGCTCCCTCCCTTGTTCTTCGCCATATTGCTCACTCTCTTGTTCTCCGCCATATTGCTCCCTCTCTTGTTCTCCGCCATATTGCTCCCTCTCTTGTTCTTCGCCATATTGCTCCCTCCCTTGTTCTTCGCCATATTGCTCCCTCTCTTGTTCTTCGCCATATTGCTCCCTCTCTTGTTCTTCGCCACATTGCTCCCTCTCTTGTTCTTTGCCATATTGCTCCCTCCCTTGTTCTTCGCCATATTGTTCCCTCTCTTGTTCTTGGCCATATTGCTCCCTCTCTTGTGCTTCGTCATATTGCTCCCTCTCTAGTTCTTCGCCATATTGCTCTCTCTCTCTCTTGTTCTTCGCCATATTGCTCCCTCTCGAGTTCTTCGTCATATTGCTCCCTCTCGAGTTCTTCGTCATATTGCTCCCTCTCTAGTTCTTCGCCATATCGCTCCCTCCCTTGTGCTTCGTCATATTGTTCCCTCTCTTGTTCCCCGCCATATTACTCCCTCTCTTGTTCTTCGCCATATTGCTCTCTCCCATGTTCTTCACCATATTGCTCCCTCTCTTGTTCTCCGCAATATTGCTCCCTCTCTTGTTTTCCGCCATATTGCTCCCTCTCTCGTTCTTGGCCGTATTGCTCCCTCTCTTGTTCTCCGCCATATTGCTCCCTCCCTTGTTCTTTGCCATATTGCTCCCTCTCTTGTTCTTCGCCGTATTGCTCCCTCCCTTGTTCTTCGCCACATTGCTCCCTCTCTTGTTCTTTACCATATTGCTCCCTCCCTTGTTCTTCGTTATATTGCTTCCTCTCTTGTTATTCGACATATTGCTCCCTCTCTTGTTCTTTGCCATATTGCTCCCTCCCTTATTCTTCGTTATATTGCTTCCTCTCTTGTTATTCGACATATTGCTCCCTCTCTTGTTCTTCGCCATATTGCTACCTCTTTAGTTCTTAGCCATATTGTTCCCTCTCTTGATCTCCGCCATATTACTCCCGCTCTTGTTCTCCGCCATACTACTCCCTCTCTTGTTTTCCGCCATATTGCTCCCTCTCTTGTTCTTGGCCATATTGTTCCCTCTCTTGTTCTTGGCCATATTGCTCCCTCTCTTGTTCTTGGCCATATTGCTCCCTCGCTTGTTCTTCACCATATTGTTCCCGCTCTTGTTCTCCGCCATATTGCTCCCTCTCTTGTTTTCCGCCGTATTGCTCCCTCTCTTGTGCTTCACCATATTGCTCCCTCTCTTGTTCTCCACCATATTACTCCCTCTCTTGTTCTCCGCCATACTGCTCCCTCTCTTGTTCTTGGCCATATTGTTCCCTCTCTTGTTCTTGGCCATATTGTTCCCTCTCTTGTTCTTGGCCATATTGCTCCCTCGCTTGTTCTTCATCATATTACTCCTTTTCTTGTTCTTCGCCATATTGCTCCTTCTTCTACCTCCTTCATGGCTCTCTTCATTTCCAGTCCCCATTTGAATGGGTTTGCATTTATTGTCGCTCTGGCTTCTTCTTTCACTCTTTCGGCCACCTTTATTCCGGTATTTTCATTATTTTATATGGGTGGTTTGCTGCTCTTTTCCATGCTTCTATTCCTATGCCCCTTTCGCCTCCATTATCCATATGTAGCAAGGCGTATTGTCATTTATACCCATTGCCACTTTAAGATATTGACCCTGCCATCTTTCTATTTGCTCCCTTCAGAAACATGAGATAATCAATTGATGAAATGGATTGCAGGTTGCGACATGGTTGGTTTCCATATTCAGGACTATTGTCTGAACTTCGTGGACTGTTGTCAGCGAAGTCTCGGTGGGAGGGTGGACCGGAAGAATCTTTTGGTCGAGCACGGTGGTAGAACGGTTCGAGTACGTCCATTGCCGATCGGTATACCCTTCGACAGATTCGTCTCGTTGGCCGAGACCGCACCCAAGGTCATGCTCACCAATCAGAAAATCGTCCTCGGTGTCGATCGGCTCGACTACACCAAGGGATTGGTGCATCGTCTAAAGGCTTTCGAAATGTTGCTCGAGAGACATCCGGAGCATCGTGAAAAAGTCACTCTTCTACAGATCGCCGTACCCTCGAGAACGGACGTTCGCGAGTATCAGGATCTGAAGCTCGAGATCGACCAACTGATCGGCAGCATAAACGGTCGTTTCACGACACCCAATTGGTCGCCCATTCGTTACATCTACGGTTGCGTCAGTCAGGACGAGCTGGCCGCGCATTATCGCGACTCCGCGGTCGCCCTTGTAACGCCCTTGAGAGACGGCATGAATCTCGTCGCCAAAGAATTCGTCGCTTGTCAGATAAATTCGCCACCGGGTGTGCTGATCGTGTCGCCGTTTGCCGGAGCCGGGGAAATGATGCACGAGGCCCTTATCTGCAATCCTTACGAGATCGACGAGGCTGCTGAGGTTATTCACAGGTTAGCCCTTGCTCCCGAAATTGACGAAAACCGCCGAATTCGATCACGTTTCACGCATGTTTCAGCAACTCGTCTGAATTACCGGAATATTTATCATCTATATTCTCATACAGAATTTTTGTTTTTGCAAAGTTTCATTGACGTCGGCCATTCGCTTAAGGCGGGATATACATTTAGACGAGAAAAAAATTAAGGAATTTTGATTTGCAATAAAAGTTCAAATAATTTTTCAGTTAGAACATGTATAGTTTCTATGTGAAGGTAATTAAAATGAAGAAAATCCAAATGTAAGAGAGCGGCACGCATTTACAAAAAAAATCAACATTTCATGCGAAATTTCTGTAAACTTTGGATCAAAAGGTTGTTTTTTTTAAATAATTTTTCAGAAACAATTCTCGTCAAGTAGAAGGTAGCAATAGTATCAATATTTCCAGCAAGTTTGAACTCAATGGGCTTAATAGTTATTGAGTAATCCTGCACGCCAATTTCGATAATGCAGTTTTGAGAAAAATGCGTTTGAAGTTTACGCCCTCTCCGAATTCGAGCTCCGAGGCACATCGTCGACGGGCTGTAACGTTTGAAGTTTTTCGAATTACGCTTTGAAACTTTGGGAAAATATTCTGCATTGATAGTTCTATGGTTTAAGGAGAAAAAACGAAATCGGCTTTTTGATAATTGTAAATATATATATCCCACCTTAAAGACGTATCACGCGTAAATTGTATAGCAGAAGTGTAATTTTATTTGAATTACAGTGCTTTGCAGTTCGAGAAAAAATGATAAAGATGCACACATATTGCCGTTATAAACAATGATCTGGAAAAAGTATTAGCAGATAATTGTTCAATATTCTATCAGCAAAAGGAAATGCATTTCATTGTGTTATTAAAAAAAATCCTATTCTTAAAGATTCCGCATTATTTTTGCGCATTTTTCGAGCCATTGAACGAACAGTTTCATAAATACTATTTTTCTCATCGCAAGGACGCTATTTTAAATAGGGTTAAAAATTTGGAAACATTTTATTAGAATTTTGAGAAAATCAACTATTTTATGTATCACAAAGAAAATTCCTTCATACTGATTATTCATCGAAACTCGATTTATCAATCGATTAATTAAATCTTTGATATTTCCATTATTCTAATTAAATGTTGATAAAGTCTTGAACATTTTTAAATATTTTTTGCGATCTTTACCCAATCGTGATATACGGAAATTTTGATGAAATTTTTGGCGAGGAAAATGCGTGTGTGGTAGATGCTCATAAGCGTTTAAAGGGAAAACGAGAAAGTATACAGACAGACGATAAATCATTACATAGTAGTAGAAATTATGCTGAGAACGATTTAAGGGGCCAGTCCACTTTGGAGCCGAGAAAAAGGCTATTTTCGCGATTTTTTTTGAGGATTTTATAAAAGATATGAATATAAAAGTTGTTGGGCTTGATAAATAAAGTCTTGAAATACATGAAAAAAAAATTTTATTCATTTTTATTCATTTTTAAGTACAAAAACGTTAGTACGAAAAATAGTTTAACGTAACGCCTCAAAAATAGGTGGGCTAGGTAGCTCCATCACAACTCGGCAACGGCTTGTCTGAAACGAAAAAATCAAAGTCCATTAGATGCAGTATGACACCAGCTACGAAATGACCCTCGGATATAAAGTTTTATCAAAAATTAAAAAATGGCAGATAAAAAACGACAAAAGTAATTTTAAAAAACACGTTTTGCGCAGTTTTTCGCAAAAAGAGTAAAAATCAAAATTTTAAAACCATCGAGGGTCATCTTGTTGCGAATCGTGTTTACGATATGTGGTTCAAATTTCAAGAGAATAGGTTTATTAGTTTTAGAGATACGATGGAGCTAGATTTTGAAAACGTTGTTTCGGGAAAAACGCGTTTGAAGTTTATACTATGAAAAACTCTTACCCAAACTCAATCGGCAATTCCTGCACCGTAAAAATTCCTTCTGATTGCTCATCATCGTCGATTTCTTCAAGTCTTGCTTGCTGTCGATTTTTTGAAATTTTCAAAGTGGACTGGCCTCTTAAATGTTGTTGAAGTTTACATCGTTGAAATTCAACGAAAATCTTTCTTTTTTAATAATTTCTTCATTTTTATTACTATCTGAACTCTTCTTTTGCATTTTTAAGTTATGGATCCTTAATAAGGATCTTGAAAAATATTCCAGTAATGTTTGTAGCCTAAACGTGGCGAAGAAAGTTGGGCAATAGGGAATGAAAACAATTTCGTTACATTCCAACGATGCAAACTTCAATACCATCGATTTGAACGAACTCTTTTTCTCGCCACCCAAGACGAACATTTATCACTGATACAGTCTCATTTGATCGAAAAATGGAAAAGAGGTTGATCTTCGTCAGTTTGTATACGAAGGAGCTCGGTATTATAACAATATTCACAACTGAGGATCGAAAGTAATCTTCCACACTTTGAGCTTCGTTGTAGCTGCAAACGCCTCTCCCCTAAGCTGAGTATCATCTCAATTAGCATCTTCTTCCCTCCTTACTTCATGGGCTCTTAAGGGCGTATTCCAGTGTGAGCACCCATTTTTAAGGTGATTCTTTGGGAATTGAATTTAGAGAAAGAGTGAAATTTTCAGTGTCTGTATTTCGCAGATATTTATACATGTATGAAGGCACATCTTAAGGGGCTACATCTACCTAGAGGCACGAAAAAATGGCCACATTACAAGAAAAAATTCTGGGCAACTGTTGATGACACAGAAACGCATTTTTGGAAACAACGGTACACATATGCCTTCAAAAAAATCACCAAACATACAGATAAACAATAAAAACATGGCCGCCAGCAGATGATGAATTTTTCTTCTCGTGACGTTTGGCGGTGGACACTCTCCAGCCTAAACGGTCCATCCGAAATATAAAAACCAAACAAATTATTTAATTTAACAATAAATACGAGTCGTTGACGATCGTCAATTTAAACAAAAAAAATTTTTACCAACGTGGCGTTGAATTGAATCTCGAGCATACGAAATCTAGGAAAAAAGTCGTCATTTTTACGTAACTATTAAAAAAATGAAGATCGATTTGTAAAAAGTAAGATCGTCAATGATCTTTCAATGTTTCTCGTCGTATCTCCTGTAAATTTGGAAACAATCCATCAAGTGGTTCTCGAGATATCATGTCCACCGACTTTAAAAACTGATTCTCGCGATATTTTTTCCGATGGTTAAAATATGCTAATAAGTCTGACTATTTTCAGAAGCTCTAGTTCATTCAATTTTAGGAATACTTGAATGAAATTTTCAAGGAATATAACTAAAAGGTGATAGTATCGAAAATATTTTTGAAAAATGCTTTTTTTTTCACCCACCCAGGAAGATGTAGCCTGTGCAACGATTTTGCCTGTTATTCTTTATCGAGGAAATATTATTTTCAGAGCTCTGACGATGCCCGAGGACGAGCGTACGCTTCGTATGAATCATCTGCGTCGTCGGGAGCGACACTACGACGTGAATTATTGGATGAAATCGTTCCTCCAGGTGATGGGCTCGCTCGAAGAGAGAGATTCGGTTGGTGCGACGACGATGCAGCCCGTCACGATGGACGATTTTGACGATTATTTGAGCAAGTAGGTATCAATGTCGTTAGGACATTTTGCATGACTGGGCCCAGCCAGCACATGCGGTAGAAAATAAGTTTTTAATTATTAAGCGTCGAATATGGATTTCCTTCATTTTATCGTCCATAGACATCACTCACGATACTTTGTATATCGTAATTTGTCGAGTGGACGAATGAGAATATTTAAGCAGCATGAGTTTGGGTACGACGACGCGTGGGCACATCTAATCCCTGCAAAAAGGAGCAAAATCTTTCTGAAGCAAAACGAATTAGAAAATCGCAAGTGCAACGCATGTTGCCGGGCTGCCAAGTAACGCTAAACGAATTTGTATCGAAACTATAAAAGAACGAGTAAATCGACACTTTTCTTCGGTCTCTCGTATCGGCACGTTTCAAAATTGTCTTCATCCTCGCAAATTCACTGCTTAAGGGAAGTTCAGCAGTAAAAGAGAAAGGGAAAAAGAAAAAACTGAAAATTCTTGCGCGAAAAATAAATAAAAATTCGGAACCCTCGTCCGTTCTTCTCTGAAACAATTTTCTGTTGAACTACCTTAATA